>CABFWO010000679.1:0-63610 GCA_902155825.1 Timema genevievae | reverse complement strand
CGAGTCGCAGATGGCTGCGTTATCCGATGGCTCGTGATATTAATATAATTACATATTTGTAGCCGACGATTTCTGCTAAGTCCATCATAGACTCAGCCTTAAAATATGAGTGAAGAATGACCCAGGGCACGGGACGAATCCTGGATAGCTCAGTGGGTAGAGCATTGGCGTACTAAGCCAGAGGTCCCGGGTTCGATTCCCGTGTCCAGGTGTCATTTTTCAATTTTCAGAATATGATATCTAGGTGGAGTAATCCCCACTAGTAAGCATAAATAATAGCTCTGGCTATTAATTCTTAATATGTGTGATCCCGTACAATTTAATAATTGTGCAAATGGCAGCATAATGCCAACTATCGAGTCGCAGATGGCTGCGTTATCCGATGGCTCGTGATATTAATATAATTACATATTTGTAGCCGACGATTTCTGCTAAGTCCATCATAGACTCAGCCTTAAAATATGAGTGAAGAATGACCCAGGGCACGGGACGAATCCTGGATAGCTCAGTGGTCAGAGCATTGGCGTACTAAGCCAGAGGTCCCGGGTTCGATTCCCATGTCCAGGTGTCATCTTTCAATTTTCAGAACAAAACTAATTTGATTTAGAGTAATTCTTTATAAGGTACCAATTTCTAATTTTAGTTCCATAAATATTAAATAGCTTATATAAAAAAACTATAATTTAAGTATATTATATTGAGAAAATTTAAAATCATATTTAGGAAACCATTAAGGCTTCTACTTTCCCCCCTCCATCTTTCTTCGAAATCTAATTTCAAAATCACTTACATAATTCAATCAAAACTCACAACACTATCACTTTCAGACATGTCTAGCATAGGAAAAGCAGGCTTGTGGCATAATTCTGCTGTTTCCACTGAGTATGTTGTTGTGGTCTTGGTTCAAAAAGAAAAGACAAATTCTGGGCAACTGAAACCAATTTAGCTGTTCTTTCAATTAGTAAGTCTGTTTATTTTCTTTGTTTTTATTAAGCTGAAGGCTTTCCATTTTCACTCACATGAATCAGCAGTTGCAGGAATGCTTAAGATTCACGCTGCAACTATGGACAAATTCTTTGTTCTGCAGTAGCTCTTCCACCATGTTAGAGGAGACATGTTCTTAGCAGCTTGCCATATCATATCGCGCTACTCCATAGTTTATCCTTATACATTACAAACTAATAATTGAAAATTTTCCAGAAAAAATATAGGGAAAATTTTCCGTCTCACAACTCTAGATTACAGTAAACATATGAGAGACAGGTCCCAGGTTCAATTTCTTTATTCAGGTTGACCTTTTCCACTTAAGTGAATATGAGAAACAGCTCATCATCGACATAGGCAACCAACCTCAATCTTGAATTACTCATTCTCACTTTACTTGTAAGCTCTGGTATGGTGGAGTTGGTTGAGCCTGAGGAAAGCTAGTTTTTGAGTGATTGTTTTTGGTTGTTGGTTTTCACTCTATTTATTTTCAAATATTCCACCAGCCAATCTTGAGTGAGTAAGTAAGTAAACGGGTTTAATCCTAATATCATATTTACATTTATATTTTTAAACTATGTATTTAAGTGATTTCTTCCAAACAACCTAATTAAAATGGGACAGGTCACTCGTAAGAAACTTTGACTGAACCTTAAATGTCTGCCAGCTTTGACTTTGCTTAAAAAAAATCCAGCTTTTGATAACTAAGAATCATCATTAATTAAAATATCGAACACTAACATACACAATGTTCAATTTCTGACATTCCGTGCTACGAGTTTGGTCGCTTACACAGTTTTATAGTAAAACCTTTTGTAAATACTATTTCAAGCTCAAGTTTTTTCACTAAGAGATTATCTGTGGCGAGCTTCTCAGTAGCTTTTTAAGTATATATCTGAGCCGAGTAAAGCTTTAATAAAATGATATCTAATTTTAAAACTTTATTATTCAATTAAAAATCAAACATGTATTGAAATTTTATAAAAGTATGAAAAATAGAATTACTCCTTTGATGCAATAATAAAATTCAATTTAGCAAAATAAAACTAATTTAAATTTACATTAAAATTAATTTGCTTAAAATGAAAAGATGACATACCAGCCACACATTTCACAACATCCAGATAAATCTACTATTATTGCAACATAAAATATATTTTTATATATATTATAATAAATATTCAAATATTCACTTAACTTTGAGAGTAATTAATTTTTTCTATTTGACTCTGGATTTAGAAATGAACTTGGTACACCCCTAATAGTTGAATTTGCATTATACTTAAAAACTTAAAGCTCACAATTTAAATATTAACAAGATCCTAGTTTCATAACATGTGCTATGTTGCAGTTGATCGAGGATTGTGTGCAGGACGTTGTAGAACACGTGTTCTTGCTGCCACGATCGGGAATGGAGATGAGCAAAATTGGGCAGCTCATGGTTTGTTTCTTGTACCAGTTCAATTGCGCCAAAAGCCCCCAAATCAAGAAAACATTCTCACGGCTTAGCTGCCCAGAAGTCTGGAAATATTTGCACGTGAGTTGACTGTCATGATGGTTGTATGTGCATGCTAGGTTGTCATGTTGGACAGTGAAGTTAACTAGAAGTGTCTTTAAACTGGATGATATCTGAAAGACTCTCAAATGGTCCCCAAGGTGTGTTACGAAAATATGAAGAAATGTTTAATATAGTCCACAAACCATCATCATCATCATACATTGTTAACAACCTCTGACCAGGTCAGCATGGTAAATCGCTGCCATCTTCCTTTATCAACACCATTTTTCCTTCCTCATTCTAGCCCACTCGTCTGTGTTTGCTTGCTTGCACTCCCTCTGCAATCTCTTCTTCCCACCACCTTCTTGGCCTTCCTTATGGACTTGTTTTTTTACCTTAAAGCTCCAACATTCTTTTCTGTAATCTCTCTCTTCCGATTCTCTTGACATGTCCTAACCACCTCATGTTTGCATCCGCCACAAATATTATAAACAGTCAAACTGGGCTATAATATCATCGAAGGGGCCAAACAAATCTTGATCTTACATCAGAGTAACGTTATAAAAGAGGTACCAGCAGAACACTTTTAATAACTTGTAAGGAAGGACACTTACCGTAGAATTCACTAATCAAATCACAACAGACATAATTCTTTTTCCGTACACTTTCACATGCTCTAATGACGCATACTTTCTCTTTAATAGACAGAACTTTTCTTTTTGTACTACAACTTGCCATGATTATAAAAAAAATGTAGGCCTACATACAATGACTACATAATTACTACCAAAACTAACTTATACTTATAAAACCCAAAAAAAACACCTTGGCTTTGAACTTAGATACACACACGAGACAGTTCCAGTCAGCTCGGTGACAATGAAGGAGGGTTAGTCCTCTCTTCGTTTTGACCTTGAAATGCCCACAATTTCCGCAACCCTCTCCCTGACTTTGTTTTGTCATTCAGTCTATTATTAGACCAGCGCACTATATAACGAGTACACTCTCAACTTGCTATAAAATAGACCTCTGTAGTAATTGGCCTTTTTTTTTTTTTTTTTTTTCAGTTTTTTCAGTACATTTAAATACACGTTAAAGTAAAATATCTTAAAAGTTTTTGACACTACAACCGAATGATAGTGACGCTAAAACAGAGGCTTTTATAACGTTAATAGATGACAGTTTGACTGGACTGCTGAAAAAAAATGACGCTACGCCCGAGTTAACAGAATAGCCGAGGCCGCTATGATCAAGTTTGACTGTATATCCTCTAAAAAGTTTTCCTGACTTACAATGCCTGAACATAAGGATGTTTCATACCAAAAGTGCTCCAAAATATAGGGAATATACCAAAGGGTGCCAATCTGGTGGAAAAAAAGTGGATAAACACTTGTCCAAACAAATGCTATTGGCTATGCTAAAGTAGTCATAATTTTTTTTTAATAAAAATGTACCTCATAATCATCATCAACAGTTTCCATTTTGTGGCCAGGTCAGTTTATAGTAAAATGCCTCCATCTTCTTCTCTCCTTCCACCATTCTTCCTCTTCTAATTGCCTCTTTTCTCCTCCTTTCACTTGCATATATTGTTATATGCCCTTCCCATCTCTTTCTTCGTCTCACTTGAGGTCAAATTTCTAAATACTTAATCTACATCATTTTCTTTGGCATCAACTCCTTTTTCATCCTCATTACATGACCAGACCATCTCAGTCTTGCTTTTTCTATTATTTCATGTACTTTCTGTATCCCCACTCTTTTCTGGATGATTAATTCTTTATCCTATTTCTCCTTGTGACAGCTAACATGACTGTGGCTTCCCCTTTCCTAGTCTTTATTACATTTATTGTCCATGTTTCTTCTGCCTATGTGACAGTAGTGAAATCGGGTGAATGCATCTCAGAGAGTAGTTGAATGATGTGGACTCTTACAAAGAATTACATTGTTGTGAATGGGGTTGGAATGAGATATCTAAGAAATGTATGTGGAATAACTTGTATGAACAGAGTCGGTAATGAATGGGTGCTGAAAGAGTGCGGTTTGAAATTGAATTCAATAGGCCAAAGGGAAAGAGGTGTCTTATGTTAGTTTGGACATGTTGAGAGGATGATGGAAGAGGTAGGCCATATAAGACTTGACTAAATGTTGAAGACAAATGTGTGAAAAAGTGAAACATTAAATAAGAGTTTTAAGAATAAAATCAGATGTGACTTTGTGTATGGATATTGTTGAAGCGAAGGGAGTATGCAAGGATAAGGAAGTGTGGAGAAAGTTAGTGAGGATGAATAAGTACGGACATCATGCACAGTTTTTTGCCTACCTCATAAGGGAACAGTGTGATTAGGTATGTATGAATTTATGCTTTAGTTTCAAATGCACATTACTGGATTCGGACTATACATCTTCAACTTAAGCTGGTTTAAGGACCCAATATGAGGTAGTAGAATTTTAAGAAAATATATTAACTATTGAGGAGAAATGTGGTATTGGATTAAGAAATATTAGTAATTTTAGAAATAAAATATTGTGTTAAATGCTATTCAACCTTTTTTAAAAAACAAAGTATAGGCTACAATATTAACAAAAATGATATTGTTAACTCATGTTTGTGCAGTCGGATAACAGTGTGTACCGATGCAATGCAACCGACGTGTTCTTTCACATGTACCCCCTGCAACGGCCTGATGTTAGCACACGACCTGAAACTCAGATTTATTTGGACATGCAACACGAGATAATCAAGAAACTCTTGTTAGATGACTGTCCCATTATACGATGTTTGGCAATCAGGGTAAGTTTTGTTTGGAGGATATTTTGGTTTTTATACAATATGTTTGGTTTTATGAAGCGCTATTTGAATTAATTGTTATGCTTCAGGAATTGTAAGCATTTCTTGATGTATATGTAACAAAAATAAACATAAAAAATATAATTTATGTTTATTATGGAAATTAATAAAAAATAATAAAATTTAAACTAATGAAAAAAAATTGAGTGAAGAAATCCCAATTTGAAATATAGGATTTTTTTTTTTAATTCATTATTCTGTCTTCTATAGCAGGCTTTCTCAATTTGTGGCTTAACATGGTTATATCTTTGAAATAATTGTTCATTTCCTTTTACTTTACGTCCATAACTGTTTTTAGCCTGTGGCCTGGATCAGTTTTTTTTATTCAAGCCATATAATTTCTAATACTGGCTTGCTAGGCCTGTCATAGCTTCATATGCTTGTTCAATTCCTCTGACATTCTATATTTCTGCTTATTAAAGCAATCAAAACTAATATATGCTGTTTGCATCTACATACCTGTGTGATCATTTTTTTAATCAAAAAATACAGAATAACACTGGCAGTTACAAAAGACCTTTGCTTGTATATCACAAAAACTGTCCTTAACCCATTCCTGGTGCAGGCGATCGACGTTTCAATTGCAATTGCCATCTATCAATGAACCATTGAACTTTCATTAAGTCTGAATACTTCTTATTGAATCTGATAGATGGGGATACCAGTTCATTACTCTACTATTAGGGTGTCTACCATCCGGGGAAATCAGGGAAAACGGGAATTAGCCGGGAATTTGAAGTGATCGGGAAAAAGCCGGGAATTTGGTAAATTACAATAAAAATCTGGGAAAATGTGATTTTACTCAAAATATGAAATATAATAATCATTAAAACAGTAAATAATAATGTTATTCAAATTGTAGTTTTTTTGTAACTGTGTAATAAATTTTATAATTCCTAATAAACAATGTTAATAAAAATTATAAAAATATGTTTATTTAAATTTTAAAACTTATTATTATTCATAAAAAAAGATTAATAGAAAAATGAGGGGGAGGTGGTGGAGTTAGAAGAATGTGACATACTTTTTAGTCGGGAATTTTTAGAAAAATGATCAGGGGAAATCAGGGAAAAAGTCGGGAATTTCATTGGTCAAGTTGAGTAGACACCATGTACTATGACCATAAATAAAGCAATAAATGAGAAAATAACTAAGCAGAGAAAATATTTGTTGAATAAGAGTATATGAGTGGGAAAATGGCTGCCAGGCCTATACATATTGCTATGCCACACACACGCGTGCCAAGAAATGGGTGAATATGAATTATCTCTCTGATATTAAACAAATTTAGATTTTTCACAAACAGTTAAATATTGTGATATATTTTTTTAAATATTATATTCCATGCATAAATAGTACTCATCATTACCATCATATTATAAAAATGTATTTTATGGGTATTAGAATATATAGAAATCAATTAAATATTATATATGCCTTTATTTTGTTATAATCTTATCATAAAAAGTGTTTGAAATTTATTATAGTAAGACTCAGCAATTAAGTGGCGTTTGAGCATAAAAATTAGAGAACACTTGCTCTTAAGTGTATTTTTATCATTTTCCATAAACTATAAAATAATTTAGCCTACAGGCCTTCTCATAGTGAAATATTAAAATGTATTTAATAACGATTATGGAAACTGTTAACTATAACATACAAATATACATGGGTTATGTTGTGGTTTTAGGAAACATATAATCTGTACTCGATAAATAAAATTAAATACTCATATTATTTATTTTGGTTTTGGGTTAGCTTCCATTTATATATATATCATTGTTGCTTATATTGCATTGTGCATCATCTTGGAAGGCAAAATAAAAGGTTCACATTGGAAATTGCCCAATTATTGATATTTTATAATACTAGAAAATGATAAAAATAAAGGAAAAGTAAACTGAAAGTGTAAATTTAATCAACAAAGCCCACATAGAGAATGAATGGAATATCAACTATGAATATTTTGTTTAAATACCAGCAATTTCATTTACGGACATTTGAGAGTTAATAATAGAAGTAGAACCATCAAAAATCATGATATTATGATTGATTATTTTGATTAATAATAAGAATTTAAGGTATTGAGTGGTATTGAGCTCACTATCCCTAATTTCTTGCTATGATTACAGTCATGGGGCCAATTTTATAACAAAATATAAATAAAACATCTTTAGAGTTGGGTAAAATCCACTATTTTACTGATCCAAATCTGAATCTTAAGAAAAATTATGAACATAAGAGGAAATATAAAGATAATAAAATAATAATAACCTGGTAGAGGTTGGGTCAAACTCTAGCGTAAACTAGGTCAGGTGCAGACAGGAGACTGGTTAGGGCCAAAGGAATGAGAGTGAAACAGAGGAGCAGGAATAAATAGCAGAAGAGAAGGAAAGAGGTAGACGACACATTAAAGAGGATAAAACAAGGGAAATCACCGGGGATAGATGAACTGACTGAGGAAATGATAAGAGCTGCAGGTGAAGTAGATATATAATAGTTATACAGGGTGCTGAGAGTGTTTTGGAAGTAGAACGTGATACGGGAAGACTTGATAAAGGAAGTTATAATTAGTGGTGGGCCAATACCTACTTTTCTAGACTCCGATACCTTGCTTGATACTATCAATTCATCTCCTCGATACTTGATACCTTATTCGATATCATTCAAGCTTTTATGTTTTAACTTTTATCACTTTAATTTTTTTTTCTTTTTATTCATTCACAGTATCTATTAAATTAATTTAATAATTTTATTAAGTGAAACGATATTTATAATAAAAGCTATATTGATGACACTGGTTATGAAAACTATCGAAATTGAAGGTGACGATGCTTACAATAGTTAAAGTCGATTAAAAAATGAATATTTAATGTGGATTATTTTAAAATCATTTGAATAATAATAGTCTATCGATGAACTATGATGGAGCTGCGGGCTGGCCGATTCATTTGTTCACCACTTCCTTGCCAAAGTATTGAGGAAAATCGACCTTATGAAATGAATATTTACTAGACTATTTCAATACAAAATAAGTGTTCTCCTTAAGTTCATTTTCGAAATACAATTCCCTTTGATGAATCAAAATCGATCTAGTGTTGACCGTGACTGTGTTTATAAGCTGCAAAGGCATGGTTTGTTTATATTGAGTTTAGAGCTGAGCGAACAGAATAATAGGACAAAGCAAAACTATGAATAACTAATGTCTAGCCACTGACATTCAAAATCAACCGTTTGAGGAGTCAACCATGTTTACTAAAGAGTGGTATCGAGATTTTTAGTGTATAGTATTGATTATTGTGATTCTAGTTGATACCATGGGTATCGAGGAATCGAGTATCAGAATCAGCATAGCCCTAGTTGTAATACCTATTTTCAAGAAAGGAGACAGGAAGAGGTATACAAATTATGGAGGAAAAACGCTGATGTGCCACTGTACAAAAATGTATGAGAAGATATTGGAAAAGAAAATAAATAAAATTAAAGGTAGGTGGAGAGAGGAACAGCAAGGATTTAGGGAACAGAGGTCTACAATGGACTTAATATTTGCCAAACGACACCTGATGGAAAGAAGGTATTAATATGGAAAATACTTGGTAGTGGTATTTATGGAAGTGGAGAAGGCATATGACAGTGTGGATAGAAATAAAGTTTGTAAAGCGATGGAGGAGTTGTAATGAGAGTGAAAAGCAAAAGTTGATGATAACAGGAGCTGTGTTAAGATGAAGTGGTTCTAAATAAAAAATGAAGTGAAGCAGGGGGGTGGCCTTTCACCATTACTCTTTGTAATGATTGTGGAAATGGTTGTGAACAAGGTAGTGAGAAAACTCGGGGAGGAAAGAATGACAGTCACTATGTTTGCTAATAGCTTGATGAAATGGGGAAAGAAGAAAGAGGAAGTATAGAAACAACTACAAGAATGGAATGAGGAAGTGAAAGATCTAGGATGGCAAAGTGTGAAGTGATGATGACAAGGAAGAAGGTAAGGCCTATTAAAGCTATAAGATTAGATGGAATAGAGCTGAGAAAAGTACAGAATGTAAAATATCTTGTAAGCGTGATTGAGGAGAAAGGTAAAAGTAGAGAGAATCTAATGAGAAGAGGACAGCAGAGAAAGTTGTTTTTAGGTGACTAAGAGATCTGCTATGAAGAAGAGAAGTGCCCTTGAAGTGTAAGGAAGTGTTATACAGGGCGTACTTTGTTCCTATTGTCACATATGCAGCAGAAACATGGACATTGAATTTAAGAGAGACTAGGAAAGTGGAGGCCATGGGAATGAAGCTATCCGTTAAAGTGTGGGGGTACAGGGAGTACATGAGATGGTATGGGCATGTGATGAGGATGGAAAAAGAAAGGATACCAAAGAAAATGTTAGAAATGAAGTATGTAGGAATAAGACCGCAAGGGAGGCCAAGAAAGAGATGGGAGGAGCAGATAACGGGAAAGTGTTCAATTGTGAGGACAAGGATGGAAGAAATTAAAGTAGGAAGAATGGTGAAAGGATAGAGGAAGATGGAGGCATTTTACTAAACTGACCCGGCTACAGGCAGGAAACAGTTGATGATGTTTTGTTGATTGAGAATAGTAGAAAATACAAATAGTAACTAAATTTTATAGGAAAAACCACCCCCAATTCACCCAGCCAAGATTCAACCTCGATTTCTCTGTCCTCGACCATTTAGCTCAACACGAAACTAGCGCGTTAACTAAGCCACCAAGGTAGGCAGTTAAATTACTAGTTTGGGATCTGGTTGTTAAGTTCATCCTATAATTTTAATTGGTTCTTAACCACCATTTAGCAATATTATGGCTGGAAAAGAAATTTCACTTAAAAAACTGAAAAATAACATTTCTTTGAGGATTTGATGCTCAAATCTGAAATTTTCTCGAATCTTGAATATCAGATATCCTTATGAATTTAAGGGTCCCATCAATAAAAATATATTTTATTGATGGTTTCAAAATCAGTTGTAACTATCATTTGTATTACAAACACACATACTTTCATGTGAGGCCACACAAATATTGGCAATAGTTATATCCAGATTCACTTCCTTTTTAGTTAGAGCTTTAACTTTTCCAATTTTTACTTTCGTTTCTTGTCTTGGATGTGTGAATCCTTTCCTCGTTATCATATTGAACACACGTTAGTTTCAAGTTAGACTTGTTGCTAAATTCTAATAGAAGTCCATCATAATCATCATTATCAACTGTTTCGAGCCTGTGGCAGGGTCAGTTTAGTATAATGCCTCCATCTACCTCTTTCCTTACATCATTCTTCCTTCTTTATTTGCTTCTATTCTGGTATTATTTCCTTTTCCATTCCTATCCCATCTCACCCTTGCTTCTTCTACTATTTCATGTACTCACTGTACCCCACACTTACCCAGATAGCTTTATTCCTAATCCTTGTAAGAGCTAGAATTCTCCTCACAAACTTTAGGCCCATGTCCTCCACTCCTTGTTGATCTTACATCATATATCCATGTTTCTGCTACATATGTAACTATGGGCACAAAGTACACCCTATACAGAACTTCTCTTTATAGCATAGCACCTATAGAATGACTCCTCTTGCTGCCCTCTTCTTGCTAGATCCTCTTCGCCGTGCTAAGCTTCATTTCACTCTTTCACTTCCTTATTCCATTCCTGTAGCTGTTACTCTTCCTTCTCCCCCCATTCCATCAAGTCATTAGCAGAAGGTATATAATGTGTATTTGTTTCAAATTTTGCTTTTAGAACTCATGATTGCAAACTACTGGGGAATTTGGAATAAAACACTGGACAAAATCATGTTTTAAAGTAGGACAGATAAAGATAACCAGCATATTTACCTGAGGGATGCTGAAGTATAAATTGTTAAGCTAAAACATCAAGAAGCCCAAAAAAAATTCTAAAAACTAGCTTTGTTTGTGATAGTGAAAACGAGTAGTCACTATATGTTTTTGGTGTTTATTAGTATTTCAACTCAACAGTTTCTTTTCCAGAATTGCCTAACTAAATGTGCTAGCCACCCCTCCTACTTTAAACCTGAACTATTCGAAGGGAATTACTGTTTTTTCACCATTTTTATCTTCTCTCAATACTTAAACACATTTAGTCATATGGATAGATGTATGAAAAATATATATTTTAAATTAACAATGGATTCAAACCAGGGGCTTTTTGCAAATCCAAATTAAACATATGCTTCAGGTTAACCTGCACTAACTTGTTATTTTTGGCCTACATTTGAATAGAAAATATATATATAGCATTCAAGTTATGTAGTCACATGTCAAATCTTATCTCCAATTATAGTATTTCAATCATTATTAATTCAAAATAATTTTAGTCATAATCCATATGCTTTATTTCAGGGCTGCTGCCCATATATTTGAGAAGTCCTGTTCTTGGCATAAAAAAATCCTTTAGTTTATTATTTTACAAAAATATTATACACACAAAAAAGACTTTAATCTTCAAATGCACTGTTCTCAATGTTGAGAAGATTTTCTAAGGTTGCTTTATCTCCAAATGTGACAACTTTATACAAATTAGTTTCTACTTTCTTGCCAGTAAAAATACGAGATATTACAACCATTTTCCTAGTTACACATATGACAGTTGATTTGTCTATCATTGGAGTAGAGTGAGTTCTGTCTTTATTTGTAACATTCTCCTGAATAGATAACTCAAGAGATGGACAATAATTTGAATTGTTTTTGTACAAGAACAATGAAATTTCTTGTCAATGTCACTGTCTGGAAACATTTTAGAATTAATTTGGTAAATATTAATGCCCTTGCTTGGACCAAACATGCAAACTTTAAAATGCTGAAAACAAAGAATCGATTCATCGAAATTGAAACTTAAGTATCATGTTAGGTAAACCTCCAAAAAAAGCCTGATTATCCATGAAAATACTCAAATATCTTGAGATTTGTTTTATACCTTTAAAATCTGCAAAAACTGATAAATTCTGTAAAAATGGCAACCTTTCTTTATTCAATTAAACTTGAATTACTTGATTGATTAAGATAATTTATGCAAACAAATTTAGCTCACCACCAGCATATTCAACTGGTGGGGTCTTACTTTGGCCTGGGATGTCTGGATTGGGATTTTAATCCTGGTTGCTTACATTTGAAAGGATTTTGCTTGGAAAGGGGTTTTCCATATATACTCCATAGCTCCTCCTCTTAGTTACCCCTCCTCTTAGTTACCCTTTTCATAGTTACTACATTAAATTTAGTGATTAATAACCCTTTATCAAAGTCATCAATAAATAAATTATATGATAATTTATTTTATTATTCATTTCAGGGAGTGTGCAAAGTTATTGCAACTTGGTGGCTCTCTATAGAACCCGAAACCAGATATGGTTGGATGAAAATTATCATCGAAGACCTGACATATGATGCGTCGAGCCCAGAAGTCCGCTGCTGCATATATCAGAGCTTGAAACATTTATTGACTAATCCTCACTCTACAAAGTACCTTGAAACAGTTATGCCATGTTTAAGAGAACAGTTTGCAGATGTCAGCGACAAAGTCCGCAAGGCTTACATTGAACTGCTTATAAAAATAAAGACTACAGAAGAAACAAAACACTGGAATATTGTGCCTTTAGAACAAATACTTGTTCACTTAGAGGTATAGTTTATTATCTTTACCTAATTAATGCAACTACCAAGAAAATATATGATTGTTTATAGTTTGTTGCCTGACACATTATAAAGGTCTGTCCGGGAATGACACTTTGACTGCAGGAAAAAATTATTTATAGAGGAACAGGATAAATTTAGAGGTCTGAACAATAAATTTAAATTCTCTAATCTTGTAGAATCATATAAGGGAGAAAACTTATGCACAACATTTTTATATTAATTTATTTAGAAATAGTGAATTTTCCAAATGAAAACTTAATAAAATGTTGCCTAACAAGGGGTGAGTAAGGTTTTGATGTAAAGTAAAATAAAAACCTAGGTTTGGTTCAACTATTATAATTGTGTATGTTTAATCAAGCATTTTTGGTATGAATATGAATATATTCTAAAAATAGATGTTATGATTGATTTAAAAAGTTATTATATAAAAAATTCATAGCATGAATTTTAATAACTACTAAAAATAAAACATCAAGTTATTCAAAAAAGTTGTATAAATAAAAGTGATCCACAGTCCTGTCGATAAGAATACCAAAAACATTTCTAAACTAACCCATTGTATCTGAATACCTCTTATGTTTTAGTCGCACAAAAAGCAGTGTTGGAGTTCAAAAATATTAGCTTACCCAACTCTTATTATCTAATATACAAAAGCAAATGGAGATGCCATTCCAAATAATAAAATAAATGTAATAATATGTCTCTTGATGTAAAATAAGTGTGGTCAAGGTGTATTTTATGCATAATTTAATATTTAAAAGCCACATTTGTCATTACTTTTCTACAAACATATTTTCCTTCCTTAAATCCATTCAGGGATAAATTTTACCATAAATTAAATAGCCTTGTATGGTTGTTATTTAATTGTACTCATTTGTGTTGACTATGTACTGCAGTAACTAAATGTTAACATTATTTCTTACAATCCATTCATTATGACATTAATACATCCATTTAAGTGTTAAATTACTAGTCTGGGGCCTGGTTTTTAAGTTCATTGTGTTTCTGAACCACCAATAAGAAGTATTAGAGGTCTAAGACAAATTTCACTTAAAAAATTAAAGATTTTTTTAAGGTTTTTAGTTTCAAATCCAAAATTTTCTCGAATCCTCAAATCTCGAATATTATTAAGAATTCAAGGGCCTATCCTTAATGATTACTGTAATGTACTTTTGGTTTAATGAAAGAGGACTAGCCACTTATCCAAATTAAGCTGGAGCAGAAATTGTTTATATTTGACACTAATAAACACAAAAATACATTTTAAAAACCAGCTTTCACTGTCTCTGTTTGTGGCAGTAAAAGCTACTTTTTTAAATGTGTTTTTTTTTCTGTCTGTATCTAGTAACTTATTGGAGTCTTAATAATAATAATAATACCTACTTTTTTTAATGTGTTTTTTTTTCTGTCTGTATCTAGTAACTTATTGGAGTCGTAATAATAATAATACCTACACTACTATACATTTATATTATTTTTTAAAAAAACTTTAAATTAATTGCTTCAAAAGGTTCAAAATACTTGACATTTCTTGTTGAGGGAGTTCACCACATGTTATTACAGGTAGGGACCCCTTCACAACCTTCCTTTAACCCACAAGGCCATATTACACACACACATTTCCACACCCAAAATAAATGTCTAGATATAGTCCTAAGAGTTTGGCTCCAGAAGATGTGTAAATTATTTGTATCTGTGAAGGTCACAATCTTTTTTTGGGTATTTCTAGAATGCTTTAAGTGGTTCCATAGAAGATAGTTTGGGAACCACCACACCACTGCATGGCTTTTTTGGTTCAGTCCTTTCCATTATGAAATATGGGGTGATAAATAACTCCAATAATGCCATTATCTAATTTTGTAATGAATTACTCACCTTAATGTTAAGTGTTCTCTTTGTGGTAGCTGTAGTGCGAACACATTATAGACTGGGCCCATGTGATCTCATTGATCAACTTTCTGATTCGTTTTATTGCTGTTATTATAAACAATTATACTAATTAAAACTGACATACTAGTGAAAGTAATGAACAACACACAGAAAATAAAAATTCAAGTATTTTACCCATATTAGTCTAAGAAGTCATCACTCCCGTACAAGACTGATTTGGCAATGAGAGGGAGGTCAAGGTTTGAGTCCTGGTTGGGTGAACTGAGGGTGTTGTTTCCTAAATGGTATCTCATTCTTCCTCTTCGGAAAAGTGAGTAGATTTTCTCTAAATTCTATCTTTCTCTTCCTAAACCCAATTAAGATGAATATGTGAATAACGCTTGTGTTATTCGCTTTGGCTACAAACAGGGAAAAGTCTGGAATTGTTTTTGTCTCTGGGAAAATAGGGAAATTTCAGGGAATTTAATCAAAAATAATGTAAGGTCAGGGAATTTAATACTTGCTTATTCTACACCTAAACATTTAAACAAAAGTGATAGCTTTTCTATCTCGGTGTTGGCAAAATTCATTGCCTAAATATGGCAGTCTTTAACATGAGATGGTTGACTTGTACAGGGTTTGTTTTATAACTCATTTACACAAATACACAAATTATACATAATTCAATAAATGCTCTAAAAATAACCTCAACAAATGTTGATGTTTACCAGCCCGAAAATATGTGAGTAATTTAATAAAAGGAAAAATAGCTATTCACCAAGAAAAACTTCAAACAGTCGAGTTGGAGTTTTTTATGTGGTCTGAAAATCCTGAAAAACCCGGTGAATTTGATAGTAAAAGTTTTGTAGCCATCCTGTTAATGTACTAAACCCAGTTTAAAACAAGGTATTACTATTAATATTAATATTAACTTTACAGACCGAAGGGCCTGTTTTGGGCGTGCTCTTGGTGCGACTAGTGTTTGATACTTTCATCAACAAGAAGAGGCCTGTGACTGAAATGGTCAGGCGTATTAAATTGACTATTGTCGAGAACCGTGATGCCATCTTTAATTTCTTCAAATATATAAAACCAGTGATGGGTTTTAGTGATGCCGCTAAAGTCATTGATGTATTTTTGTATCACATTCAAGAATATGTTACAACTACCATTTCCACAAACAGAGCTAATGAAGAGAACATTTTGACAGCATCAGTGATAACAACACGCCAACAAAATAAAAGAAAAAGGTCCACCTTAGTGGAAAATGAAAAAATTGTTTCAGGTTTGTTCATAGCTTACAAATATTCATAGGATCTTATATGGAAGAAGATTCCTTTCAAATGTTCCTGTTTTATGTACTATTATTATTTACCAATTTTCTTTTATCTCTTAGGAATGTGCGTTGTATGTTTCACATTCCCTCCTAATAAGCACTAATAAAATGAAACCTAGATCAAGGGATTGAGCAGTAACAGTCAAGTTTCTTCAAGAAGTGGTCGTTAACTCGTTTCCATTGATAGCAATGTAAAATGTGATCTGTGTTTCTTTTCTCATTATAAAGTGTGAACTGTGTTCTTTTCATTCTAAAGCAGGGTTCGCCATACGGGTGGGTTTTTTCGGGTGGGCCCACTTGATAAATAAAACCCACTTGGTTTGCTATGCTGGTTTTTTCAAAATTGCCTATGCTTACAGTTTAATTTAACACTACAGACTCACATAAGCAACCAAGATGTGTGAAAAACTCAAAGTAAATGAACAGGAAGTGAGTCATTCAGATACACAAATTAAGCTTCTTGGAAAACCCTAACTGATTCACTCACTAACTCAACTTTTCCCCAGTCTTATTAAAAATCTAAAGTTTGGCCTGGTTGTTGCTTATAAGTCACTAATAAAAACTATCTTTTGAGAACTTTAATAAAGCAACTATAAGGCATTGAAAAAAGTTTAACCCTTTTGCAATCTGCATGTTTTCACGATTCTGGTGTCAAACACTGAGGCCAATTCTTACATATTTACCAGGTGTATTTGTGAATTCCTACAATAAAAATAACTATTTAACATATAGACAAGAAAAAATTCACACTTATGCTCTAAACATGTTATAATTAGAAAAAAAAGTCATCTATCACTATACAATAGATAAATCGTAAAAAAAATATTGAAAATTGGAAAATTTTGAAATTTTAATCAAAATTTAAATATAGAGGTGAAAAAAATCAATTGAATTTTTTCCTTTTGTCTTCATCACTCCTCCTGAAAGAAATATAATTTATTTATGTAGAATCTGATATAAGTTTGGTGTCTGTAGTGTTGCTAGTTCCTAAACTACATCAATTTTAGTAAAATTGTGTATAGACCTACATACTTTTGGAGTTAGCACCTTTGTTTTGGAAAACACTCTACATGCAGCAAATAAATAAATAGGCCTAAGTAATAAATAAATAAATCACTTTCAGGTATAAATTAACTATCATTATTTATAGTATATAAAATGTTAGTCATCTAACCTAGAACTTGGACCCTCCATTGCCTATTTATATAAAAAAAATACATGGTATTAACACTTAGGCATACATAACTTATAATAAAAAATACTATGAAGGAAACAAGAATAAAATAATAAAGAATATATAAACTTTTGTAAGAAAATCAAATAGCAACTGCAAACACTCGAATCAAAATAAAATAAATAAAAACATTTGAGTCAAAAACATATTCAAGCCACGGTGTAAACAACTGGGAATAACATAATTCATTTGTGCAAAAAAGTTTTTGTTGACATTACAGTGCTTTCTGTTTAGGAAAATATGAACTAAAGCTTAATATTTAGGATAAAGGCTTATGATGCCATCTAGTAACATTTATTATACTAACAGGTGAGATTTAGCTGGCGCTGATGGATCGGTCATGAGAGAGTTTTAGCCATTACTTGGCGCGCCGATAGATCGGTGCGCTGGGCGTTTAAGGGTTAAAGTACTCTAGAGTATCCCAACGATTTCTCCAATTCCTGTTCAGCGTGAAAGTATAAATTTTCCAGAAATGTAGGCCTACATTATGGGTCTTTATAAAAATTCTTGTTGTGAAAATATTTATAATGTACCCTTAAGGGGATTTGTGTTTAGTTTGGTAAGTTCTTTAATCACTTCAAAGAACGGGTACTATAGCTTGTATGTGTTTTAATAAAAATTGAATAGGGGTTATTGGTCGGTGAATACACCAATGCTATTATTGCAGTTTTGTTTGAATTTTTGTTCTTGCAGAAAATTATCTCACCAAAGAAAAAGATAATGACAACAAGGATGTTTCCAAAAACAATCTGTCACTTGACAACCCACTCATTACACAAACATTGATTAGTATAGTTGGTTTGTTACTGAAAAATTATTCAAAAGAACTTGAAAATCATCCAAAAGAACAGAAAATAATTCATGATAAATGTGTGGTTTATTTTCCTCGCTGGTTCACATTTTTCAAGGTACTTTATATTAAGCTAATTGTTTTATTCTTAAAATGGCTCACTTAAATATTCGTCGCTATTTGGTACAAAAAAGAAGTTTCTTTCAAAGTACATATTTTCATATCTAAATAACTGCACTTTTTTAATAAAATGTCATAAACCTTGTTCTTAATTATGTATTTAGCTATATCAAATGTTAATTAACTAAGATTTTTAATTTAGTCATTTATTTAAATTTGTAAACTATTATTCATAAAATATTGATAATAATAGGCTTCTCTTATTCAAACATTAAGAGCAGGTTTTGCAGGTTTTCTCTTTATGATATACACTATAATTGTATGTTTTTATTGTGTAAAAAGGTATAAATGTATGGAAAATGGTTTTGAGAAATGAAAACATTGTGTTTCCATGTACAATAGATACTTTAATAAACTACACATATTGATTAAAAGTCATTATTCTATTTCTATAATATTTTATATTCTGCTATTTTGTATAACTCTTGTACATACACAACTACAGCTTGGCTCATACAACTCTTAACAAAACTAATTTTTTTTAATCAGTTGTATGTATAATATACCAACAATGTTGATTCTTTTCAGGATTCTGTTATATTTAAATCTCTGCTGTTTACAATGGGTTTCCTGCCTAGAAAGTCCACATCCAGGATGATCATGATCCAAAGTTATTATCTGTCCCAAGTAAAAAAGTTGCCAGTGGATGCAGACGAAAGTACCTACCTCCTTTATGTGTCTGCACTGTGCGCTTGGGGCATGGGTGGACAAATCATTGAATTGGTCATGGGTTGGTTCAATGATACGTTTAGAGCTTGCAGTCTCAACTCAACCTTTACAGAACAGGTAAGATAACTTGCAGGTATGATGACTTTATTTTCCAGGGGTAATAGAGGGAAGAAGAATAACTAGATTACAGAGAATACCAAAAGGCTCTCTACTTTATTACAGCTTAGGCGACTTCATGAAGTCTATGATCCCTTCATGTCTTTCTTGGATTGATTTGTTTTTCCTTAGGGCTGTAAGCAATTTCCTTAACATTATTTTACTTGCTAAAAAAGTTATCTTATTCCAAATACATTAATACATATTCCACAGCATCAGTGCACTGCTAATTGTGTATAAAAAAAGTGAAATATAGCCACGGTCATTTCGCAAACCGGTCAGGCAGAACCTGTTTGGTCAAGAGTTTATTGTATTTTATAAGTGTAACACTAAGTGGTTGGTTATTAATTATATAATAATATGTCAAGATACTTATTAATGTTGTATTTTTAGAGATAATGTGTTATTATAAACTTTTACTTGGCACATTAAAATGAGTATTAAAACACATTTAAAGTAGCATCTTTGAATTAACATTACAAGTGTGAAATAACAAAAAATAGAATTGTTTCGTTAAATTAACTGCTTTGCCTTTTATCTGCAAATAATGTTCAACTCTATATATTTTAATGATAGCTAACGATAGCAAAACTATACATATAATTTCTCAATAGCAGATGTCATTGGTTATCTTACAAAACATTGTTAGGATAATCAAAGCTCACAGATTATGGTGGGTAGGACATACATTGAAAATGGATTCTAGAATCATGTTCAGGGTATTGACTGGCAAACCCAATGGGAAGACCTGGACATGTATGGAGGTATAACATTAGAATGGGCCTGAAAGAGATGGGGTGTAATGAGGTGGCCTGGATAGAATTATCTCTAAATAGAAATAGGTGGTGTGCTTTTGTAAGTGTGGCAATGAACGTTCACGTTTCTAATGTAATAGGGTAAGCTAGTAAGTAAATACCATCGATTATGACAAAAAACAAAGTTTAATAATAATTTTAGCTGTATTTTTTTTTTATTTGTAGTACACTATTTTACTTTAATCCTACAACTCAGTTGGTAGCGTGTTTGTCCACTCAGCTAAGGGTCCCGGGTTCGTTTCCTAGCATCACCAAAAAATTTATTTTTAGTGAAATGTGGGTTCACCCTTTCACAGTGATGAATACTGTGTTCTTCTTTTCATTTTAAAGGTCATATTATGTGCCTTACCTTTTAAATGTTTTATACCCACCTTTGGTATACCTTCTTCCAAATACTTACACACTGGATAATCTGATGTAATGGTTTAGAGATTGTATACTGTGTTCTCGGAGGCTGGCATTTGACTCTGATAAGGCCACCAGACTGATTTTTCCCTTTAGTTTATCATTCTCTCTCTTTGTGAATGCTGATATATTTCCTTAAAATGTATCTCTTTCTCAACTTGTTATTTTTGTTAGCTTAATTTGCTGATAGCCACTATGGCCACTTAGGAGCATACTAATAAAAGTAATTGTCTGCACAGATTTGCTAAATTGCTTATAATTTTATTAATATTCATATTAGTTGTAGTAAGGAGAAATATGAATTTATAATATAAGGAACATACTTGGATGGAACAGCTAATTAGATAAATTGGTACAACTTCTTGGGTCAACTAAACAATAAAAATATGAAACCTAACATGAAGATAATTTATTTAATGAAAAACAAACATATCAAGAAATTAAGTCAAATAAAACAGGTACAATAATATTTCTACAAACCATAATTAAGATAGTTAAGTAGTAAAGTTCTGAAATTAATTAGCATAAAACAAGGAAAAATATAAATCTGTGCAATATTTAAGTAGTATCAGATTATAGGTATAGCTGATAAGCAAAATGAAAAGTGGACTATAATTGACTAAATTAGAGTTAATAATATAATAACTTGCAGACTACAAAATATTGAGTACTTCTTGAGAATAGATTATAGGTTTTATGAAAGTTATGACTCAACAAAAATACTAGGTTAATTAGTATGCCAACAATAGTGAACTTATTAGTTGAATAATTAATAATAATATTTAGCACCGCGTCTTACTACCCGTTCAGGTTATACGCTGGTTGAATAATTAAATATACTGGTAAACACTTTGAAAATATGTTGACAAGAAAGATATGTTCAGTAATGTTTAAGATTTTAAACAGTAACAATGGAAAGTTGATTAATAGAAAGGTTAAAATAGTTGACTAGGTTGTTAATTTATGTACCTTACACATGTAAAAAAAATTAACAGTATAAAATCAACATGAAACATTAAAATTAATGTTAAGATATAACAAGTAACTTATTTCACAAAATTATCAAAATTGTAAAGGATTTAATGTTACAAACTTGTTATTCGAGTCAAATGGTTTCTAAAAATTTACTTGTGTTAACAATCGAGAGAAGATTAATAATTGTAGATTAATGAAAATCAACAGATGTGTTATCGAGGTTATGCTTTACAGTTATGATATATTATAAATACAAGATAATATAAATAAGTAATTGATTGTTATGAAAGAAGTATAAGCAAAAAAGAAAAATTTTACATTTGAAAAGTTTGAATAGAATAACGTTCCTTATCTGTGTTGTTTTAATTCCTCTCCAAATATAATTTGATGCTACTCTTGGCTGGGTGACAACATGTTTTAGCAATTCCACCATCATCAGGTCTGAGACAAACCAATGCAAAAATAATAAATATTAAGTTATGATAAAGTATCAAACTAAACAGATTCTGATGAAATCAAACAAGCAATGAGGATATGCAGAGGCATTAACAACAACAAAATGACATTAAAAAGGTAATCGAGTTGTATAAATAAAATGAAATGAGAGGATGAGAAGTTATAAATATAAAAAGTTAAATATTATGAAAAAAACACCCAAACTATCAAACTTACCTTCAGATTGGGATGTTATTCTAGATGTTAACACAGTGCAATAGAGTTATGTGCAGTAAATTGTTCATTTTATAACCTTTGTGATGAGTGTTATAGAAAAGACCAAGTGATCAACGTAAAAAAAATTGGGAAGGGTAAGAGTTAATATATGAGATGTTGCTAGTGTGTCAGTTGGTTTAAGCGCTGTTGAATAATATAGATAGACGAAAAATGAAAATAAAATAAAATAAATGGTGGTTGTTTAGAATGGAAATATAGGACAAAGGGAGAATGAAATTAGGTTCTAATCTTCTCAACACTGGCCCGAACAGCTCTTAACTATGATGGTAGAAGGGCAGGGTTTTTAGGATGGGATTTATTTGAGTTTTTGATTTTTCACATGTTGTGGGAGGTTCTTGATTGTATTGATAAGGGATTGGTTCTCGAATCTTGTTTGTTCGCTTAGAATAATATTGTGATGAAAAGTAGCATTATAAATATGGATGTTTTCAGCAAGATTTTATATAGTCTGTAGGTTACTATATTAATAACGCTAATATAGTCTATTTCCACTTTTCATTTTGCTTATCTGCTATACCTATAATCTGATACTACTTAAATATTATACTTGCACATATTTATATTTTTCCTTGTTTTATGATAGTTAATTTCATAACTTATCTACTTAACAATCTTAATAATGGTTTTTAGAAATGTTATTGTGCCTGTTTTATTTGACTTAACTTCTTGAATTATTAGTTTCTCATTAAATAATTCATATTTACATTGTTTAGTTGACCAAAGAAGTTGGACCAATTTATCTAATTAGCTGTTCCATCCAAGTGCGTTCCTTATATTATAAAAAGTTGCTCATGATTTGACAAACAATCCTAACTAATCTAACATTTTTTTTCAGATTTGAAATAAACAAAACTCTCAATTGTTCCAATAAATTCAATTTATTGTTCATTTGACTCATATTACACTGTGTATCTATAATCATTGCGTATCTGTGGGTTACACCATAAAGAATTTACCAGACATCACATCAGTGAAATTAGAATTTCTTATGGCTGTCTCGTCGAGCATTCATTGAATAGGGAAGTGTGGCCAGCCACACTAGTAATGAGTGGTAGGCTGAAGCCTGTCCTGACCTCTTTTGTAGCATGAGGCAACCACAGGGTTGATCATAGTTCTCTATACTCTGAAAATACATTTAACAAATTAAACTTGAAAGGTATCAGAGTAAAGCAATGCAAAATGAATGGATGTATTGTTTGCCTAAATAAAGATTGCTCTTTCAGAAATCAGAAGATTTACAATTTATTTATATTTTGTTAAAAGTGAATCCTTTGGTTTCTTGGATTTGATTTTGAAATATGGACTGCCCGTTTATTGAACATGCATTTCTTGTTTTATTAACTAGAAACAAAAGAGGATCAAGATCCAGGATGCTGTACAACCAAAGCCACTGCTCGGCATTAAACTACTTTCTGCAATTTTCATCAACCCTGCAAATCATATAAAGGTCATGAAGAAGAATTACAGTGAAGTGTTTGACCTTTGGAAATATTTAGATCGTATAAAGGTATGTAGCTCTCAAACTCAAAATTGTAGTTGCACTACAATCATTTATTTTATTAATGTTTTACCATCAAGGTTATTTAATTACCTCTTTTAAGGATTATTAGGACTATTATAATAATTGTATTACGAAGCTTCATAATTATTGAATTTGACTAATATTTAAAGAGACATCATCATTTTCCAAGCTTCACACATCCCAAGTTCTAATATTTCAAATGATTTATTTTATTTGTTCACGAATATTTTAATTAACTCTATAAAGTCTTAATATAATATAAACAACAGGATTTCATAGTGTTAAAATGGTAGTTTAAGATGCCCACAAAAATATGATTGTGTAGGGTGAAATGGTTTCTTGAGTTTTAAAGTGCCCCTAATGGAATATGAACATAAATTCATCTTCCTCGGCCCTACATAGTAAATATAGATGCATATAACGCAAACGGGATTAAGACGCATAGTTAAAACATCATTAACAAACGACAAGAGAGGGAGAGGACTCGAGAGGCAGTACTGTACTGTGTAAGGCTTATTGCCTAACCCTCTGTTTATTGTTTCACAACAAGCTGTTTAGTGCATAGAACACACAGTAGCCAAATAATTGTCTTTGTTCCTGTGATAGTGAGTGATGTAAAATACAAAATTGACCATTCAGATATTATAAAACATTTATATCTTTGAGCAGGCCAATAGTTAAAACAAGTGATGGGACTCTAGAATCCTCAAATACTTTAGGGCCATTTAAGGATTCGAGAAAATAAATTATTCAAAACTCACCAAAAATAAGATTTTCTTTTGATAGAACATAATTAAAATTTTGAATTGGAATTTGTTTCATAGCTTTAATAATGCTGATTGGTGACTAAATTTCAACATAAATTTAAGACAAAACCAGACCCCATATTATTAATTTAACACTTGTGTGAATATGAAGTGAATGAAAAATTGTTGACAACCATAAGCTAAGAATAAGAACGCTGAACATTGGAACATTAACTGTAAGGGAGGATATTGTAGATTTGATGGACGATAGATGAATGGATGACTTGGGCCTGAGCGAGACCAAGTGGAAAGGGATGAGAAAAGTATGGAATGGCTTCATTCTACATTGGATGAGGAATAATTAAGGTAAGAGAAATGGAGTTGGCTTCATAGTTAGCGAAGGACTGCAGGCGAAGGTGGTAGGGACAAATGAAAGAATAATGAAGATGACAATAAATGACAGAAGAAAAAAAGGTGGATGTAATACAAGTGTTTGCCCCACAAGTGGGGTGCCCAGCAGAAGAAAATAGATAAGTATTAGGAAGACCTAGAAAGGCATATGGGAAACAAGGGTCATATAGTAATGGGGGATCTGAATTCTAAAGTAGGAAAAGAAAGAGTGGGGTTTGAGGAGGTGTTAGAGAAGGAAGGATGGGGAGAGAGAAACGAGGAGAGTAGAAGGTTGTTGGAATTATGTGCAAGAAATAAAATGAAAGTGGCAAACAGCTGGTATAAGAAGAAAAAAGAAAGTCACAAAATCACTAGAAACAGTTGGGATGGTGGAACGACTGGGTGAAAGAAGCAGTAGGGGAGAAGAATAAAGCATTCAGAAAGAGTTTTAAGGATAGTAAGCAGGAAACTGAGGAAGATTATAGGGTGAAAAAGAAAAGAGCGAAGCGAGTTGTATGGGAAGCCAGAAAGGATTAGATGGAAAAATGGACGAAAATGCTGTAACGGGATGTGGAAGGAAGTAAGATGTTATATAGCCAAGTAAGAAACAGGAGAAGAGAGAAAATACAAGAAGTTAGAATGATAGATAAAGAAGGAAGATCGTTGAAGACAGGAGAGGAAAGAAAGGAACTATGGATGAGATATTTTGAGAAAAGGTTCGAGGAAAGAAAGGAACTATGGATGAGATATTTTGAGAAAAGGTTCAACCCAGAAGAGGAAAGAAATGAGATTCAGAGGAGCGGGAAGAGCAGAAGAGGAGGCAAGAGGTCCAACATAGAAAGAGGTAGAGGACACATTAAAGAGGATGAAATAAGAGAAAGCACCGGATGTGAACGAACTGACTGTGGAAAGGATAAGAACAGCAGGTGAAGTAGATATACAAATGTTATACAGGGCGCTGAAAGTGGTATAGAAGAAGAACAAGGTATCGGAAGACTGTAAAAAGTGAGTTATAGTACCTATATTCAAGAAAAGAGATAAGATGAGGTGTACGAATTATAGGGGGATAACGCTGATGTGCCACTGTACAAAAATATATGTGATGATACTGAAAAAGAGAATAAATAAAATGAAAGGAAGGTGGGGAGAGAAACGGCAAGTATTTAAGGAACAGAGGTCTACAATAGATTTAATCTTTGCCATGTGATATCTGATGGAAAGAAGGTATGGATATGGGAAAGACTTGGTAATAGTTTTTATGTATGTGGAGTAGGCATATGATAGCGTGGATAAAAATAAAGCTTGGAAAGCGATGGAGGAGGATGAAGTGGAAAGATGTGTTGTAATGAGAGTGAAAAGCATGTATGAGGGTAACAGGAGTTGTGTTAAGACGGAGAATGGAAGGACACAGTGATTCCATATAAAAAATTGAGAGAAACTGGGGAATGCCCTCTCACCATTACTATTTGTAATGGAAATGGTCATGAACAAAGTGGCAGGAAAACTTGGGGATGAAAGAATGAAAGCCATGATGTTGGCTGATGACTTGATGGTAGGGTGGGGGATGGAGGAGGAATTACAGGAACAACTACAAGAATAGAAGAGGAATTGATAAAGTGTAGAATGTAATGTATTGTATGTAGTATGGTAAAGTGTGAAGTGATAATGACAAGGAATAGGGTAGGCCTAATAAGGCTATAAGGTTCGATGGAGTAGAGTTGAGAAAGTTACAGAACGTAAACTATCTTGAAAGTGTGGTTGAGGAGAAAGGTAGAAGTAGAGGGTTTAATTAAAAAAAAGGACAGCAGGGAGAGTTGTTCATTAGGAGTTTAAGAGACCTACTACAGAGATGAGAAGTGCCCTTGAAGAGTAAGGAAGTGTTGTACAGGGCATACTTTGCACCTATTGTCACATGTGCAGCAGAACCATGGACATTGAATGTAAGAGAGACTAGGAAAGTGTAGGCCATGGGATTTAAGTTTATGAGGAGCATGTTAACTGTCACGAGGAGAAACAAGATTGGTAATGAAGTTATCCAGGAAATCGTGGGGGTACAGGGATAACATGAAATATTATTATTATTATCATCATTATTATCATTATTATTATCATTATTATCATCAGCATTATTATTATCATCATTATTATCATTATCATCATTATTATCATTATCATAATTATTATTATTATTATTATCATCAGCAGCAGCGCGTCTTACTACCCGTTTGGGTTATACGCATTTACGCTAATGTGTAATGGTAGGGTGATTGTGAGATGAAATGGAGGACCTACAGTTTAACGTGGAATCCGAACCACGGTGGAGGCCTGGCATTCCTCACATTCACAAGTTGTGATTAATACACGTCTTGTCAGAGGTGAAGGAAGGGTTTGGCAATCAGATAAATCTGTGTTGGGACCGAGAATTGAACCCCGGACCCTCAGCACAGAAGTCCAACATCTTACCCCTAGACCACCAGGTCACCGACAACATGAAATAGTAGAGGAAGAAAGACTGAAATGGTATGGGCATGTAATGAGAATGGAAAAAGTGAGGATGCCAGAGAAAATGTTTAAAATGAAGTTTGTAGAAATAAGACTGCAAGGGAGCCAAAGAAAAAGGTGAGAGGTGCAGATAATAGAAAGTGTTCAAGTGAGAGGAGAAGAATGGAATAAATTAAAGGAGGAACAGTGGTGGAAGGATAGAGGAAGATGGAGGCATTTTACTAAACTGACCCGGCCACAGTCTGTAAACAGTTGATGATGATGATGATGATGATCACTTAGTGAATGTATGAATGTAATAACGAATGAAATATAACAAAATATTTTAACATTTAACTAGTAATTCTATATATGTTCATGTTTGTTGTGTTTTTCCAGAATTCAAATTGAAATTAGTAGGTAGAATGAAGTACTATACTTGTAGAATAGTGTATTCGACCCAACTCTAGTTAAAACTATAAAGATTTGTTGTTGTTTTGGGGTTTTTTCCATTCCAGATATATTGTCCGGTTTTCACTTTTTATCTCTTCCAATTGTTATTGTGTGAATGTTCATCAAAATGTTCAATTACCATGGTAGAATATAGATCAAAAATGTTGTCACACTATTTTTATTTTAATAAAATAATAATTTTACTCATAATTTGAATAAGTCTCTTATACATGTGTTTTGTGTGACAGGGCTTGGTGGAACAACGATTGAAAGTCGGATCTCTACATGACCCACTCCTTACCGATGAGTTTATCCGGGAATGTTTCCTTATGTACATGAAGCTAATTGCCATCTTAAAAACACCAGAAGAGTCTGAAAGAGCTCAATTTGATTCCTCTGCCACATATCTAGAATTGGTCGACTGGGCCAAATCGTAAGTTACCAGCAAGGTAGACCACACATATTGTGTAGCAGTCTGGCCGCAGTAGGCCAGGGTTTAATTCTCATTAGGGTGTACACTGTGGTTTCCAATCCTCTCTTTAGACATGTGTTGGTGTATTTTCATTAGGAGTATGCAAAGCTTCAAAAATGAAATAATAAAACTTTATATCATTTCAATTAACTGCTTGAATTTTCCATACCAATTTTAGTGCTCATACTTGCTAATTATCTAGTGTGTGGTGTTCCATTGTTAAAATAACCCCACCTACCATCAAATTACAGTTATTCAATTCATTGCTTCAAACTTGGACAATACTTTCTTCTTGCTCTGCCTCACACTTAATAAAGTTAAATTCTGCATCAAGCAATTTTTATTTTAGTAAAAAGGCTATTTGGCTTTTTTTTATAATCAGGAGAAGTTTTTGAGAGGCACCAAGAGAAATAGGATTAGAAATGAAGATGTTCGGTCAAGAGTTGCCTTCAGGAAGTACATGAGAAGGTAGAGGAAGCAAGGGTGTGATGGTATGGTCATTTAATGAGGATGAAAAATGAATGACTCCTAAGAATGATGATGGAGTTGAAGTGGGGAGAGAAACAGCCGCAAGGGAGACCAAGGAGTAGCAGATAACAAGTGTGAGAATGAGAGAAGAATAATGATGGAAAGGGGGGGTGAAGTATTTTACTAAACTGACCCAGCCACAGTTCATGATGATGGTGATGCTAAGACTAACATACACATATTACATAAATTAGGTTCAAAATTGAGATGATTGCTTGAGCAGAAGTACGCTCTCAGCCATAGTAAACACAAAGAGTGCTCAAATGAGATGAGAGTACATGTTTGTCCACTGACATCAGGAGCCACTTTCCTTTGAATGTGACCGTAGCTATCTTGATCAATAAAATATGAAATATTAAGTGCTTTCTTTCATGTTGTTATCCAGACACCAAAGTCATTCATGACATGTGTTGAGCAGAAGAATTTGGAAATAGGATGTTGGAACCCCACTGAGCTGTTATTGTAGATACACCAATAACCAGCACTGGCGGCTAAGGCAAGAGCTTTAATTTTCCCCATTCGACTATAATTATATTTCTGCAACAAAATGAGCTTCACTAGTCCCACACAGAGCTAGTGTGTGCATTACATCCTGGAGATGCCTGTGATGACTGCTGGAAGTGGGTGTTTCCTTTACATGGCTTAACAGTTTACCAAGAGCAGCTTCAATCGCTAGCGTGTCTGCCTAGTGAGCTAAGGGTCCGAGTTCGATTCCTGGCATGGCCAAAAAATGTATCATGGGTCAAATGTGAGTTTACCCTTTCACATTGATAAATTAACAGCTGGGGACTAGATGTTGTGCCTGTCCTAGTCTTAAGTTAGATTATAAGGCATATGAAGCTATGATTGGCCTAGCTAGCCGGTAGTGGAAAATATATGGCTTGAATAAAAAAGTGACCCAGGTCACAGGCTGGAAACAGTGATGGATGTAAAGTAACCAAGAGCAACATGCTTTCAATGAGAATAGGAAGAGATAGGCTTGCCTGTATGCCTTTAAGTCTTGTCGAATGTTTTCAAACGCAGTGTTTCTGTATATTTTCTATCAGCTGCTAGATAACAGCTTTGCTTAAACATGTCACCGCACCTTTATATGCCAGATGTGTTTGCTATCTCTTTGGTGAATGCTTTCCAGGACACTGGAGAAGTGAAGAACGGCTGCGAGCATGATTCCCAGATTCAAGAGTGTGGAGCCAAAGAGCATGACATCTCGCCTTCTTGAAACCATAATTACAACTTATTAGGACAATTTTTGCATTTCTGTCCCTTTGTTTTTTTGCCAGTCTAATGCCTGCATACAGATGGACGATGGGCTCCAGTAATAGAAAATATAGCTCCTATTGATAATACATAGTGAAATAAAATACAGTATATTTCCTCTTGTAATCATTCACATCATTATTATTTATGTGCCACACCCAGACTCTTTCAATCACTCCTCACTTTTATTTAATATGAGTACATAACTTTAAAATAAACAGATATTTTGTTTCACTCAACTTTCAAATCAATTTACTAGGCTGGACTCTTACTCAACACCTTTTTTACATACACACACATATTGGAAAATAACTAAGATCAAGGGAAAATTGTGTTTCTTAAAAGGTTATTTAGACTAGATTACTAGGCTAAATCATAGTTTAAATTGAGAGGGATAGATAGCCAGCACGCTTATCTGAATAATGCTGGAGTAGAAATTGTATAGAACACTAATAAACACAAAAAAAAAAAATGCGGGCTTTCACTGCTATCAGCGTCCTCTTCAGGCTAATAGAGTAAACTGTTGTTACATCCAAACAAGAACAATGGCTTAAGGTCTTAACCTGAAGAGTCTGTCTGTGACAGGGGAAGTTCAACTTGATACATGTGTTTTTTGTGTTTAATAGTGTTTTATTTAAACGATTCCTACTCCAGAATCACTCGGGTTATATCTCTCAATTTAAACCAAAATATTGTTTTTTCCTTAGTGTTCTTTACCCCGAAGTCCCTGAAGAAATTCCAGAAAACGAGACTGGTGTGGCTAGCAACTTTACAGAGTCCTCATCCTCTGATCGAACCTCTTCTTTAGTCATCCTTCTTTTGAGCGATTTACTTGTAATGGGACAAAACATGATTGATATTGGACAAGCCGGTCCAAATTTCATCTTTACACTCGGCAAGTTTACTCTAGCTTTACTTAATAAAGGTAAGATTACAAGTTTTGACTATCATCAATAACTTTTGTATTAATTTTTGGAGACATTAAAAATTCATGTTTTTATGAACTTTTAACACACTAAATAGTTCATTGTATCATTCTTAGGCCTTTGAAGTTGAGGAAAAAATTTGGGAATTTGGATTTTCACAAAATTTGGGCGGGAAAAATTACTCTCCAGAATTTTCCATAAGCTTCTAATTTTATCATTAAGTCATCTTACTTTTTATTGAAATGAATGAGAAGGCTAAGTTTGGACTAAAATTATAATCTGAAAAATAAATATAAGCTTAAATTGGAAAACAAAAAGTTTTAATGTCCCGTTCTCGCGGGAAATTGTTATTTCCTACCCGAAATTTTCCCAAAGTCTAAATTTCATTTCCGTACATGCCTTTTTGGAATTCAGTATATACCAATTTTTATTTAACCATAAACAATAATTTTATTTGCCACAAATCAGTGTATTTTTATTATCATCGCTTTTAATACCAGTTCGGATTATATGCTATTGGGCTAGAGATGAAGAAATTTGAGTTTAGATTAAGTGTATTTCATTTGCGTGGAGAGTTTGTGAAACCATTTTGAAAAAACAAAACTCAGTACACCCTGCGAGGATCGAACCATGATTTCCCTGTCATCCACTGTCTAGTTTATTGCTAGAAGAGTGCCTTAGACCCTAAGACCAGTGAAGCAAGTAGGTGGTCTACTAATCCTAGCAAGGATTAAAAACCATGATACTCACATTGCACTTGGTTGTTGATACTTTGATGGGGAGGTCAAGATTTGAATCCTGGACAGATGTACTGGGTGGTGGTGGTAGAACTTTAGTATAATGTTGACTGATTTGAAATTTCTTAATAAATATGGCATTTTTCAATATATAATAATTGTTTGTACATCTACTAAACCAGGGTGTATACCAGTATTGGAAATTTACTTCTTTTTATTTTTGATGCTCGAATATACTTGAATTTTGATTTAGATACTGGAAAAATAGCAAGCCCATTTGCATTATATGAAACGTTGGCTACAGCATTTTGCATCAAAAACAAACTGAAGAGAAAAGTGGCAATTTCTTGCCTACAAAACCTTTTAAAATTATATCGGAGTCTTGATAATTCAAGGCGGATGGTCTATCTCAGAATATCTAAACTTGGACTATACGAAATAACATATAAAAAATTAGCAGGGAAGGGAAATGGTTTACTTTACAACCATTACTGTTTCCAGCCTATAGCCTGGGTCAATTTTTTATTCAAGCCATATATTTTCAACTACCGCCTGTCATAGTTTCATATACCTTATAATCCAACTTAGGCCTAGGACAGGCACAACATCCAGTTCCCGGCCATTAATTTATCAATGTGAAAGGTTAAACCCATATTTTCATCAATTATAAATTTTCAGCCATGCTGGGAATCAAACCCGGGACCCTTAGCTCACTAAGCAGACACGTTACCAACTGAACTAGGTTGTAGGACATAAGAGGAAAATTGTGAGTTAAAGAAAACTTAGGAAAAATTCACTTCACAATAAACAAAGCAGAATTTATTAAAAACTAGCGACTATACACGATACATTTACTACATGATCCAACTCAGTAAATAAAGCAAACACATTTGTCACATGTGACAATATATTAACTTAAACGAAGCTGTAACTTACTGTTCTATTTTTTGTAAGGGTGTGTAAGTAGGCATGTTTCATTTCGAGACAAGTTCAAATCGAGTTTGAATGAAAACAATTGAGTTTTTTTTTCAAGTTCGAGTAATAAAGAGCAGTACTATTACTAGAAATATTTCAAGCTGAATTTGCTTAGTATATCCATGCTTAACTCATAGACACAAACATATTTTTAAGAGTGACTTTTTTTTGTAAAAAAAAACCTACAAATTCAAATTTTTAATATAATGGTTGTACAGGTAATATATTTTCAAATCAGACAAAAGGAAATATTGAGGGACTTTATTTACTATGCAATAATATCTTAGAATTAAATCAAATTAATTGAACTCAGAATTTTTGTGATAGAATCGAAAATTCTGAATGCTCAAATTTTTTCGAGTTTTGTAAAAATCTTCAATCATTGTTTGAACAACAACTACTAAATTCCTATTTTAACTTAAATTTCCAAGTACTCTGCAAGAAGAGAGATCAATTTTTGTAAAACCACTCCTCACATGTCACAACAAGCAAATTTTTTTTTTCTGGTGATCGGCTTGAATGGAACAGAAAATTGAATTATCGAGACTACGACATTATTAGTTTTTACTTAGACCTCTAGCCATTGAACAAAGGTAAACATGATATATTTTAAAAGTTTGTCTTCTCAGGGCCTTATACAATTCTTTTATTTTAAGGCCATAACCCCCTCCAAAAAAATGGAGGGGTAGGAGGTTGTGCTTGAGGTGAACCTTCTCATGGTAAAGCCCACAGTTAATAGTATTTCAGTATTTGAACACCAACTACTGATTAAATAACACTATATTGTAAGAAAAGATGAATTCAGATCTGTCAGCATAAAAGATTATAGTGTGCTTTGCTTTTTCTCCAAACCTCTCTATTTACCTAGAAGCACTTAACAGAGAATTTTAAAATTAATTATAAATAGTGTTATTTGACAACAAAAATCTTATCTTTGGATTTAGAAAGGAACTGTTACATACCCCTACTATTCCTCATATTAAGATGTTAATAATTGTAATAAATGTATTAACACACTAATTTAAAGAATTAACTAATCACTAAAAAATAATTTTTAAAATGTATTATAAATGTAAAGTTTAGTAATCAAATAAAATTATACTCGATAAACCACATTATAATCAAGAAAGCTGCAAATTGATTTTAGAGCCTAATAGCATGAGAAAGTTTGTGGGATCTATAATTTTTCACTAGATATGGATTTTTTTGTAAGTGTTTTATTAAAAGGGGCTATAGTTTCTTAAATATCACTCATTGGGATACCTCTAATCACTCATACCAAGTCTACTTTTCTACTGTATGAAGGTTAATTTTTGTAACTCTCCAGGATTTGAACCAAAGCTGTATCATCTGAATCATGGCTATAACAATCACACCCATATATTTGATCATGTTTGGAAGCTACAGATCATTTTTTTCTAGAAAAATTACTGGATCTATTTTCACACATTCATAAGTCAGGTCACGTATATTGCATCTATCACTTTGATATATTATAATATATATTTGGAAGAAGTTGCAAGAAAGGTGGAAAGAAAATCTATAATAAGGAACAAACAATATGGCTTTCACATTGAAAAGGAGAACATAGTTCAGTGTTCACACCTTACTTTGCTGCCACTGGACAAAGAGGTAGTGGCCACCCAATCCCCCGACCTAGGTTTCATTCTATTGGAACTCATCAGGGAGTAGTGTGAATCTTGCAACGCAACTTCCCAATAGAGGAAACCGAAAAAAACAAAAGGAATAAAAAGGAAATTGGTAAAGGATGATAGGACACTTAGATAGGAAAATGTAAAAGGAACAAATAACATAAAGGACAAATACAGGAAATGGACGATGGATGTAAATATATATAATATAGCTCTTTAAGGAAAACCTCGTTTCACTTTTTTAAGGTAGTTTGTAATATACATTTGGATGAAGGTACAGGAAAGTTGGATAGAAAACACACAAAGGGGAACAAATAGATTATAATAATGTTGACTGCAAAGAAAAAGTTTGTATTTTATAAAATTGTCTTCCTACCAGAATCCTACTTAAGTAACATTTGTGTATATTTACTATGAACTTTTATGTCTTTTCAGGTAGTGGGCTTGTATTTTTGAACCCTTCAATGTGCATCTTGAGGGCTGTAGTCGAATACTGCAAAATATACTACGGCAAGAAAGATGAACATAAAATGTTCACTATGATGGCATACCTCATCTACAAACGTTGTTTGATCACAATGTCGCAGAAAAGATACAGCACTGAAGTGGCTTCAGTCTATATTAAGGTGACACCTTAAAATTAATCTAGTTTCACTTCTTTAACATTTGTGTTTCAGCAAACGACATTGTTCAAACATTTTACGAAAGCTTTTTAATAAAGATGCACAAGTACTCAAAACCACCTGACCAGAATGGTTTTCTTAATATACTGACACTAAAAAAAATTAATGCTCTAAGTACTGGTAGTCTCAAATTACCTTTAGTTGATTGAATTTAATAGTTCAAATGTATAATACCTGTGTTAGTGAGCATAGTGCTTAAGGTGTCACTCTTTCAATAAATTGGATCGCTGGTGACAAGTTAGTTCGAGGCTCAAATCTTTATCGGAGTACTGAGGGTATTTTTTATTTAATGTTTCTCACTCACCCGACACTCAAATGTGAGCGTGTTTCCTCTAAATTCTACCTCCTTGATCCCTTTCTCATTAGTGTAAATATGTATATAGCCTGAACAATTTGTAAGATGAAAAAATATTTAAACAAAACCAACAAAAGTTTCTACTTATATACAAAAAAAAATATTAAATGTTTAGAATAAAACCCCAAAACTAGTATTATATAACAGCTCAGCCACAACTTGTGTATAAACTTTTGTATCATAATATTAAATTTGTCTTCTCTAAGCCTGGGTCTATATCTATGCATAACCTATAACTAATAGTGGATAGTGTGCGAGAAGTTGAAATACACTATTTTCAATGAAAGCATTTATAATCGATACAAAAGTGACTAGTGCACAATACATAAAGTTGATTAAACTTTAACATCTTATAAGCTATACATGGAGAGTATTATAGATAATTATTGGACTTGATATATCAGCCGATGAGAACACAAGAAGAGTATAAACACTTAAACACCAGTATACAAAAAGACTAAAATAATAAGCTTCCGTATTCATGTTCATGTTTGAAATGCCTTGTGGTAACCATGTTTTTTTGTTATTCACTTGTTTTAGCGTCATTGACTCTGATTTCTTATATGTTTGAAAATACTGTGCTGCTATTGAGACATAGGTTTACTATAATATTCTGATACTAATAAAATTGGAACCAAATAAAAATCGAATTTGATTTAATAATACAGACAAAACTTAAATTTAAGTTTCAAAGGATACACTTTAATTACCGTAACTTTGTTTATTGAATTAATCCTAAATTGAAGTATTTTTAGACACATTGTCTAGTTGTGAAAAGAGCTTAGGTCATTTTTTACTAATAAAAGAAAACTGATTTAAGAAAAGCGTTATATGCTAAATTTAATTATAAAGTAAACTTATGTATTTTTCTTATGAATTGTGCACTGTATGCTATATACTATTATGCGCTACTTATGAATATAAACCCAGCCTTAATAAACAAATAGAATATAAAAAAAATTGCTTGTTCTACTTTACTCATCCCTAACACATTGGTGTAATTATATGAAAATTCCAGACTGGAAGTTAAACAGGAGCAAAAGAAAAAAAATATATGAATATTCTTTGAAAATGGTAATGTCATGGCCTTCAGACTTTCCAATATATATGTATATATGTTTATATATATGTGTGTGTGCGTGTGTAAAATTAATTTTACTAGGAATGGGATTTTTAACCCTCAAATCCTTTCAATTCTTAAGGAGATTCGAAGATTTGAGAAAATTTAGGATTCAAGCATTAAATTTAAAAAGTTTTTCAATCTTTGAAGTGAAATTTTTTTAATAGCTCTAATACTGCTTATTGTTGGTTCAGGATGAACTTAACAACAAGGTTTAATAGTTTAGCACTTAAATGAATGTATGAATGTTATATTGAATGGACCATAAGAAAGAATGGTAACATTTAGTTACTATTTTTATTTTCTATTCTATTTTATAGGTTGAGCTAGAAGTCACGCAACTCGTAGAATGGTTTGTTGCTGTGCTTGATCAGTAAGCTACTATCTCATTCGGATGGTTTTGCACTCTCCCTCCACACAAATGTGGGCTCATTTCCTCTAAATTCAACCTTCCCCATTCCTAACCCATTAGCGTAATTAGTACTTAAGCGTATAACCCGAACGGGCAGCAAGACTCGGTGCTTGATAAATAAAATACTAGACTTGAATATTTGAATGTGACTGACTATACAGATCAAAGTCAAAACACACTGACAAAATTATCTCCTTTCACTCTTGTCAGTTGCAGCTGATTCGTTTGCAGGACAACATACCTTTCACCCTGGCTCAACACGTTTGCATTGTTGAAAGTTATTTGAAGTTTCGGTTGTATGTTAATTATTGTCAAGATGAGTTTAGGGAAACTTTCTCCGAATCTGAAGTGTGAATGATCATAAACAATCTGGCCATCCTTCAGTCTTAAACAACAACTCTTTGGAAAACATCCGTCAATTCTTGTTACTTTTTCCAAGAAAATAATTACAAAAACTTTCTCAACAAACCAGAATGACTCACGGTAGTGTCCAAAAAGCAACAAAGAAGTTACATCTGCATCCATATCAGATGCAAGTTATGCATGAACTTAAAGAACCTGGTCATCAAAAACTACTCAATTGCTGCCGGTGGATTAAATGTTTTGTTCATAATGGTCTTGCTATTCTGGATTATGTTTTCTTCTTAGATGAAACGTTAGATGAAGTGTGGTTTCACCTTAGTGGCTATGTAAACAACCACTGCATTCTCAGAAAGTTGGTGTATGGTGTGTGATTTTGTGGAAAAAAATCATGGGCCCAATACTCTTCATGGATACAGTTACGGCTGAACCTTACCAGGATATAATTAATCAGTTCATAACACTGTTAGAAATTTATGAACGGGAGTGTTGGTTACAGTAAGATGGAACAACAGAGCACACAACAAATCCCACTATGCTCATGTTGCAGTGTTCTTCGGAAATCAAATAATTTGTTACGGATGGTGGCCGCCTAGGTCACTAAACCTTTCTGCTCAAGACGTTTATATTTGGGGTTACCTAAAAGAAATTGTCTATAAAAACAACCCACACACACTCAACAAACTTAGACGAAACATTGAGGTATCAATAACTAGCGGAGATGCAGGAACTCTACCGAAGGTTGCAGCAAACTTTGTGAAACACACTGAAGCCTGTATAGACATTGATTGAAGACATTCCCAGCATTTATTGTAGATCATAAATGTATGTCTGTTTCTTTGTTACCTTATTTTAAATCATTTTATATTGTAAGTAATTTTATATAATAGATTGTGTGTCTTCTAGCTCACTCTGTATTTATATTTCTTCTTATGTTAATAATTTTTTTTCCAATATTTGTGATTGGAAGGTAAATTGGAGATTCGGATTCGAGATTTGATATGCGAGATAGTGGATTCAACCCAACTTTAAATTGTATCTTTGTAGTTCCATAGCAATTTAGATTTGAATTATTTGGAACTTTATTTTACTAGTAAACCACTACATTCAAACAGTTCATAATTCTTAAATTAACATTTTTAAGAATGTCCCTCAATATTTGCAATGCTTTGTTAGTAATTCAAACACAATCAACTTTCTAAGCCACTATAAGTAAAACTTGTATAAATGTGTAAAAATGTGTAAAAGTCAATAAGATTATTTAGATTTGAAACTAATTTTAAAGTAGATTTTAGAATATGTCTTCTATTTAATTATATATTTATCTTTTCTTATTTCAGAACTCTTCACATCTTAATACAGCAATTTCGAATTTCATAGAAACTGCTCATCATTATTTTGGTGCTAGCTCTGACTTTGTCATGAAGATTTCTAATCTGCTCATCATTTGTGTGATCACTATAATCCTTAATGAGATAATCTTTGTAAGTATAGCATTATGTTTGTTTATTATTTTGTTTGGATGTGCCGATTCTGATCATCAAATTTTAACCGCAATTCTTCGACTCTCGATTCCTCAACATTTACAATTTCATTTAAAAAAAGCATTTTATAATATTTTTGAATCACTGGCTCTACATACTCTTCAACATATATTTAAATCTTATTTAATTTTATATCATTAAAATAATTGCTGTCAAAATACTGCCATGTGAATAAGTAAAGAAACATATTAGCATTAAAACTATATTTTCACCTCCAAATGATCAGTAATGTTGATTTTTAAGGGCTATTTTATCAACTGGCACATTGGGTTCAGAGAAACACAATGGAAATATCTATTTTTTCCTTTCCATCATACTATCAAAGTACCTTATTATATTCGAATCGAATATATGAAATATTCTCGAAGCTCGAATATTTTTTGTTAGATTTTTACACTATAAAAATATATGTTGTTTATTAAACTTTATGTATTGAAATTACTTAGAAAATGTTTTATTATACATATTATTACGAATATTTTATTTTTAATCTAATAAATCAAGTTATATTACAACTTACAATTCAATTACTTAGGATTTTTTTCAAATTAATATTGTTTTATTTTATATATAAATGGCAATAATTGACCATAAATCGAGTATTTTAGCTGTCAATATTTTATTGACGAAGCTTCGAAGCCAGAATTATTTTCAAAGCGAAGTCGAAGTTTCGCACATCCCCACCTAAAGCTAAAACAAATTGTGAAATATATGGTTGGGATTATTATAACAATTAATGCAGGGCTGCCGCCAATATATTTGAGAAGTCATGTTCTCGACCAAAAAAAATCTGTAATATGCATATGGGTGCAAAAATAGATATACAATATAAAGTACTGATATTTTTACATGCATATGATAGTGATGTGTACCTTAGTATAGCAGTCACAATTAGGCAAACAATTTGAACACCTTAGGAATTAATTGACACTTCCAAATGTTTGAATGGACATAATTTCTAAGACTAGTTATAACCTTTATATTGTATACTTACTTTTGTACCACTCTGTATAATTTTTACAAAAATATTAATCACAAGAAATGCTGTCCTCTTAAAATGAACTTTACATAATGTTGAAGAGATTTTCTCTAGTTGCTTTTTTTTTCCAAATGCCACCACTTTATACCAATTAGTTTCTACTTCTCTCCAATAAAAATACAATACATCACAACCCTTTAACTAGTTAAATCTATGCCAGTTGGTTGTTTATCATAAGGGTGGAGAGTGACCTTTTCATTTCAATTGTAACATTTTCCTGGATATATATATAAACCGAGGGGTTGGACAATAATTTGACTTGATTTTGTGCAAGAATAATGACATTTCTTGTCAATGTCAATGTCTGGAAACATTATTGGAACCAGTTTGGTAAAATTACCACTTATTTTACTTGTAGGTTATTTCCACACACAAATTTCACAGTGTAGCTCTGCATCAATCCCATTATTATTTGGTTTGGTTGCAAAATTGTTCATTGAAGATTTTTACTCTATACAGCACTGGTTCCTTGTGTATAAGCAGCCTCCATCACTTAGAAATCTTCTGGTACACCCTAAATTCAAAACTTAAAATGACACCACCTTCATTAAACCACAAGACTTTCGACCCTGTAAGAAAACAACTTGCAAAACCTGCCAAATACATCATTCAGTAGCCAATTTCTCTAGCAACATCACCAACTCCATCTATGCCATCAAAGTTGGGCACACATGTTAGTCCAGTAACCAAATTTACCAATTAGAATGCCACACCACTGAAACTCTCGGTAAACGAATGAATGGACACTGCCACCGCCTTAGAAATGGCCTTTATATAAATTTTTTTAAATTTTATCTCAAAATCAAATATTTTATACTTAACCATATAATTAGTTATATGTCTTATGGAACATAATAAGTCTTATTTATCTAATATATATAATAATTAACAATTGATATTGTTTTTGTGTCTTGTTCACTATCATTGACACATTATGAATCAATATTTTTTTCAAGCATTAAACATACAGTGTATGTGTTATGTTACCAAGTGTGAGAAAAAAATAAACACGATAATTGGCAATTACACTTTATCGCCGATGCACTTATAATCACTCGATTACGATTCATCAATATTTCCATCAGTACACCTCTAATATGTATAAATGTCTTTCTCCCCAGGTGTTCTACACCCTCCACTTATAGCATTCTTAAAATAGTTGGGGATAAATCGGGAAGGTAGTACCCATGGTACACACACAAATGTAAGAAATAATTATTTAGCTTTGTGTTGGATAAGGACGCACTTAACACTACTTGCAATAAAAACAAACTTCAAATATCTTTTAGAGGCATCCAATTTTTTATTTTTTTTAATCCAAGCTAGGATTGCTTCATAATTTCTTAGAGTCATCTAATTTCTAAAAATATCTTTGCAAAAACCAAAACAAAAATGGATTTTAAGGATATCCCATTTTCAAAAATTTGCTATTATAGGTCCACTTCAAATAGGTTATAAAGTCATCCAGGCCTTAATTTTACCGAAGAAGACCCACCTTCTCAGTTGAGCCCCTACTCCCACCCACCTCACTTTCAAAGCGCATCCTGAGGCCCTATCCATATATAATATTGAGTACTTAAAAGAAAGAGTTTAAAAAAGTTTTCCACAAAGAGTTATTTAAAGAAAATTTATAAAATTTAAAAGTAAATGGTAGCGTACATCAATACTCTCATCCAAACACCTGGTTTAATTTTAATGTTTTGGAAACATTTGCCACTCCATTTAAGTTTGAAACTGGCATTGAACTTAATACAGTACACCTTTTTTTTTAATAGCATTACAGTGCAAATAAAATGTTTTAAAATAAAATTTGCATTGGATTAATTGGTTTACTCTCCCATTTTACAGGTAAATGGTGAAGTAGAGCCAGCGGTGAAAATAAAAGATTTACCTTATTTAGCCGCTCATTTAATGGCATTTGTGCAAAATCGAGGCTACTTGATTAGTTGTTTTACATATCACCTAATGTGTGGCCTAAAAAACACATACAATAAGGTAAGTCACTCATCAAATAAAATGAAATGCTTAAACACAAATCTATTTTAACAGTTTGGTTATGTCAAAATATCTAAAATAATTTAGGTAGGATTAGAACTTAGGGTCAAATAATTTTACAGTAGTGTATATACATTTATTAAGATCACATTAGTTATTAACTTCCTACTTTTTTAGAAAGTGAGACATTCTCGTTGGCAGCAAGTCTAGAAGATAACCCCAGGCTGACCCCAGCTTCCCACACTTTTGAAACCCCTGGCTGACCCCAGCTTCCCACACCTTTGAAATAACTACTCGGAATAAAATTGATGTTAATATTTATTTTTGAATAGGTATAAGTCATAGAAACCTATTTTTAGTGCAAAATAATGACAAGAGTGGCAATTAAAAATCAAATTATGCTCGAAATACATCTTCACATTTATTTACATCAATACATAATTATCTATTACATTAATCTTACTATTGGAGTGGCGTCCATTTGCTTTAGTGTCCTGACAGCATAGTCAATGAACATACCTTATTTCTTCAGTTCTAAAATGCCATCGATTGTAAGCCGCACCTTAATTTTTCAGTAGCACCTACAGAAGAAAAAAAAATGCTTTGATTCCAAGAAAATAAATAAAAATAGAATGCCAAAATATCATATATTCAAGAAATATTTTTACTATAGAATTCAATTTAATAACAATAGTTCCTTATTTATCAGTAGGTATGTTACTAATCAATTTCTTCTGAATTGATATTTCTGATTCTTCTGCATCTGAATCATTTTCAAGAGTCTACTTCACATTCAGAGTTTGATTCTGTGCCACCTAGTGTGTTGGTCGAAAAAGAACTGTGACTCTAAGACACACCCAGTTTTTAGAGACGTTAAAATGGGGGGGAAAAGTGCCTCTTAAAATAGAATAAATACAATAGGCCCTACTAATAAACAGCACTTTTTGTGAGACATTTAGTAACTAAAACATAACAGGTAAGATAAAAGATTTTCTTGTTTTCTTTATACCTATGATCAAGACTGTGGCTCACTTTTATTTATTCAGATTAGTTCATGTTGATGCTTTATGGTTTATATAGTCATTAAATTCATACCACTATGTTCTATAACTATTATTTTAAAAAATTCTATTAAGTCTCTGGCCTATTTCTAGCCTCTTTTTTTTTCTACTATGTTCTGTAACTATGATTAAAAAACATGATTTATTTAGTGGGCTTCCTCAATGTTAAACACCTTATTTGAAACTATACAATTTGATTTCTTTCTGATTAAATTGCTATAAGGCCTTAGCTTCAAATTTTATCTTTCTTTTTTTTTCTATAGGAATGAATGGTAAGGCTAAGTTTGGACTAACATTATAAATCTAAAAAATAAATACAAGCCTAAATTGAAATATTTTTATTTTTTATTTTTCCTGTTTCCATGAGAAACTGTTTTTTCCCCGCCTGAAATCAAAATATAATTTCCCGAATAGGTAATATATTTATATTTCCTAAACAAATTGTATGAGTATTATAATCAAAAGGTCTTGGGTGATAATAAAACCATTATGTTAAAACTATTACAGTTTTTTTAAATCATAATGGTACATTTCAGAAGCCAGATATGTTTGTGGCAGCCCTATGCTTGTTGCATACAATTGTGTTCAGCTGTACTAAGCTGGATTATAATTTTGTGAAGAAATCATTGGAAAGTGCACAGGAGGCCATCACCACAGTGCCCTCGTGGGAACCTTCCGACGGTAGCTTGACTACTTGCAACAAGTAGGTGGTCTGATTAGTAGAGGCATGCTTCACTGGTCACAGTCTTGCAATAGATTGGACTGCTTAAGACAGGGTTCAAATATTGGTTGGGTGCTTTGGGTGTGTGTCCATTAAAATTTGGGTACCTTTCCTCTCATTTTTACCTTTCTATTTCCTCTTTCATCAGTATAAGTATGTGGATTGACCAAATAGGTAGTAAGATATGCGAAATTTTGGTTGTTATTTTACTGAAAATATTAAAAAAAAATATATATTAAATAAAACTATATTAATAGGAAAAATAAAAGAGGGATAAAATATGAGTATTTAAAATATATTTATAATTTAAAATAGTTGAAACAATAAATACTAATAGCTCGAGTTAATGCGACACATGGGCTTATCTTTTCTTGCACAAAACCTCTATTATTGGACGTATATATGATAAACTTTGCTTGTTTTACACCAGATGATAATAAACCAGCTAAAATAGTTTTTGTCTTTTCCAGTCAAATGACTGTGTTTTGTTTTTAAATGTATTTTTAATTCACTCGGAACCATGCTCTCATTACTAAGTTTTCCCCCCCCCACACACACCATACATTCAGGAATCGGACAGTTTTCAGGGCCATCATACATGAAACCAAAGTTCAGGTAACCAGTGTACTTGTGAGTTATACCAAGTAACCGTACTACCTGCTTAGCAGATTGCATGGATCTCACACTTGCAACATGTTCATTTCCACTATGATATTCTACAGGTTCATTAGTGATTATTTTTTTCCGTTTTACCAAAGCCTTATTCATTTTAACATTAAAACCATACTAGAAATAAACACAAAATTTAAATACAACATGTATTCACCAATTTCAAAACCCATCAAACATCCAGCAGACAACTCTCACAACACACTCAAAGAAAATGGTTATGTTATTGGGCTTGAAACGCAAGCACACCTGATGTCAGTTCGAAGTATCTCCCACCTAAACGATTGGTGTGCCGTGAGAGAGAAAAGTTTGAGAACCACTGCACTAGAGTCTAGCTACACCACTGCTAGTCAATTTACAAATGAGTTTTCATACTCTGTTCGCTCGCGAGTCCATCTTACAAATTGAGACCAAGGCTACGTCTGCTTAATGATTTTTTATGAACATAGCTGGGTAGTAACCCAATTTTAGGCATTCCAGAGATAGTAGAAGAAACTAGAGTGAACTAGGTAAAAACCTCAGAGCCTCTTAAGGACACCGCCTACATTTACTTTAATATACATACAAGCTAAATAAGAATAAGGCGAGTCAGCTAAAAACAGCCTATGCTAAACTAACAAAGTAAGCTACACTACAATAAAGATAGCATATTTAAACATAACCAATCAGACCTAATTAGGTCATAAACAGTTTAGAACTATTCCCTAGCAACTAGATCTGGGCGTCCACGAGTTTCACTAAGAGGTATAGTATAATGGCACATTTTTAACAAAGCATCAATGCCAAGCTGACCTCGTACAGATCAGTAGTAGAGCTTAGGCTCAAAAATAAGATAATTTTGATCAGAGCAAGACAAAGCTCTCCACTAATTAGCTAACTCGATCATACCACAAATAAGCTGTTGATAAGTGACTCTTATCTGGGCATGGGCCAAGGGCTAAAACAGTTAAGCTCGTAAACTTAATTATGTGTAAACCTAATTATCAAACATAACTAGAACACTAGAAAACGGACAGTCGTTAAGCGACTATTCTGATTAACAGCCCAATCCAGGCAATAATATCATCTGGACACAAAGTCCTAAATAAACAAGCTTTAAGTTGACATCATATGATACAAGCTGGTACTCTTGATCCTCCGGGTGGCAAGGGCTATCTTCCCCCGGGTCGGTCGAAGGTTCTGTCCGCTATGATCAAATCTAGCGCCGGCTTGAAGTAGAGTCGTATGGGTGGTCCTCGATAATAGAAAATACACCAGCTTAGTATAGTAATATAAATTATTCTGTGCTTTTATTATTAGTGGGCGACTCGTTTTATACGTTACAAAACTTGTAGAAAAGGAGGTAGGGAATACGACCAATCAAATCGAATAACCAATGCCAATGGTTTGAACGTGGAGTGGAGGGGATGGTGGCATGACCACGCTGAGTTGTAGGTCATAATTGTTGATGGCGTTAAGAAAAGAACCAGCCACGCAGAATGAAGGTCGGCCACTGGACGGAAACACCAAGCGGGTTTTGGTGAGTCAAATGCCATCATTTGTAATCGTTCATCCTTGTAGTTTTACTGAGGGTTAACAATGTCTGTATGTGCGAGCTAATTCCTATTAGCCCGGCACAATATATAATCAGTATTATGGCCTTGGTACAGATTATTAGTCGCTATATTTTCCATATTTGTCCAAGCATTTGTTCCACCTGTCCACCAAGGCATCTATCCCAGCATAGAAGAGACCACTGTCAAGCACCTGAAGCCAGGACATGACGACTTGCTGAACTTCACCATCGGTCGCAAATCGCCTTCCACTAAGGTGCTTTTTTTATAGTCCGAAGAGATGAAAATCACTCGGTGCCAGGTCAGGGCTGTAGGGAGGATGATCCAGTACCTCCCAATCATAGTGCTGTAACAACTAATATGTGCGTTCGGCACGGTGTGGGCTGGCTTTATCGTGCAGTAATACGACCCTCAGTAACCAGGTCATTTTCGACAAATTGCCTCCTACAACCGGTTCAATGCATCACAACACTTTATCACCTTTGATGAGGAAATAAACAATAATCATTCACTTATGGTCTCATAATACTGTCATGGAGGACATGCTTGGTCAACTGGATCACTGCTGATCTTGAACGTTTGTCATCAAGGGCAACGCACCAAACCCAAACCTGTTTCCACCACATGATTTTATCATTGTACACTTCAACAAGTTGGCGATGAATTTCAGCTGTTGTTGTGCCTTTTAGTAGCAAAAATCTGATCACACTATGCACCTCAATGTTTGACCATGTATCCACTAGCCCAGCCATTTTACAACTGACGTTGGACGATATGACTGAGATGTGGTGTGGTCTAGTGTCCTTGAGAGGAAGCAATGCTTGTTTTACTCTGACCTGGCGGGAACTTTCAATTTAGTAAGGACAATTACTTACATGAGGTCTTGTTACCTTATTGAAACACCCTTGCATATCAAGTGAGGTAAGTGAGGAGCTTTATGGATTATTTTTTTAATGCAGCCTAATTATTTTCTAGGTTCATTGTGGCCCCTTTGATTAAATGAGTTTGGCATACATTGTTTATTGGCCCTAAAAAATTAGTAAAAATATCAAAACAATATTTTTTCAAAGTTCAAATATCCTAAAGATTCCAGAGACCCTTTCCTAATTCTTTTTTTAAGGCTTATAGCCACTTTTAAAATAATGAGGTACATTACAGATTTCATTGAGAGAAAGAGACTTATAATGGTTTTTAACTTACCAGAGATTGATTCCCAAAAATAGTTATATTCACACTAAACATGTGCAATGGTTGGCAGTATATAGTATGTGTGTGAACAGTTGTTTTCTCTATGATAGGAATCACTATCAGGAAAATAATGGCCTCCAGGCACATTTGTTATCAATTTAACACCTAACACTTGCACTCTTGCTTCGGGTTTTTTTTAGGTGCCGACATTAAATTTTTTAATGCAACCTCATTATTTTTAATGTTCAATGTGGCCCCTTTGATTAATTGAGTTTGGCACGCTTGGTTTATTGATCTATACCATTATTAAGTAAATGCGTTAACTGCCCTAAAAAAAATAGTTTGTTTTTTCCATCAAAAATCCTTAATATTTGAGAGGCTCTTTCCTAGTCTTTTTTATGTTTATAGCCACTTTTAAAATAATGGTGTACATTACAGTCTTATTTCAGTAAGAGAAAGCGACTTCATAATATTCTTGCTATCATAAATACTAATTTAACCATGGTGATTTTGAATTTCCTAAATTGTAGAAAAAGTTTATATCCCAGAGGATTGTATGCTATCTATGTACTGTAGTTAATGAGCATAGAGTTAAAAATACCGTCATATTTCTAGTATATTTACTTACTAAATTATAATATTGAATTGAGTGTAGTAATGTTCTTATTTAATTTCAGAGATTTCCGGCAAGTGAGTGAAGATATTGTTTTAGCAATGAAGAAGAGGGTGTATTCAAATGTGACCAGCCAACCAGGCTCTCTCCCATCAGGAACCACCACTAATTCTCTGGAGGATCTAGAACTCTCACCTGTTCTTACTTCTTCGCCCTCTGTAGCCTCTACTAGTACAGCGTGAATACTCGAGACATTTCCCAACATCAAGATTGTGATGAACTTGTATATACCATCCTGCTACTAAATTTTTCTTGAACTACCTTTTTAATATATTTAATCATTTAGCAGGGGTGTCTAAAGTTCATGTTTTAAATTCAAAGTCAAATCGAACATATTAAATATTCCTGAAGCTGGAACAATGTTGGAATACTTTTTGTTAGTTATGCTATGTAAAAAAGGTTTGTACATATGTACATAGCCTTAGACACCAAATATAATTTAGATAATGTTTTAACTTTTAATTCAAATATCTTTGAAATATTTTGTTCTTAGCAAATAAATCACATTAGCATAACAACTAAGAATGGTAATAATTGGAGAAACTTAATAGTTGTCAAAGCCAGAATTTTTTTTCCCCAAGCGAAGTCAAGATTTTTGAAGCTTTTACAAACCCCTATTAGTTGGAAATTATGCGTGCTATAAAGTATTGAAATTATTTTGAACATTGCTTGGAATCTGATATGATGGATGAACCCATCTACATTTGTGCATTAGTACCAAAATAATAAGACAGTGTAGAAACACTGTACAATAATGTAAAGTAAGTGATAGTGAAGGAAGCCAACCTGAAAGGATAGCTAAGTTAGGCCTAGTTAGAAAAATACACTTCTCTCTCTCTCTCTCACTTCTTCGCACTTTCACATTTACACATACTTTTAAATTTTCGAAAATATTTCTTTTTCATATGAAGACACATTTAAAACACACAAAACACAAAGAAGGATATGTTATGGAACTACATGCTTCTAGAAGAAAAGAAGAGTGAAGATAAACGTGTGTTTGCTTCTAACTCGGCCTAGTTCTAACTATCCTTTCAGGTTCTCTTCCTTCACTATCAATTACTTTACATTATTGTACTGTGTTCCTACACTGTCTTAGTTTACATTTCCAGGCCATTAGGCACTAACCAAAATAATGTACATACTGTATATGAAAACATTGTGGTAATGTTGTAAATAATGTAATGTAAGTGAAAGGAAAGGAAGTCAACCTGAAAGTATGGTTTGGTTTGGCCTTGGTAGAAACAATAATTACTAAAGTTCTCTCTTCATTGCTTCACACTACATCTTCTCGTTACTATTCTTGCTTACACAGTTACAAATAATTTTGAACTATTAGAAATATTCCTTTATCATCAAAAGAAATGTTTTTAAAAAAATACAAAAGAACATAGACAAAAAAATGAATTATAAAAGTATTTTGTGTCTTTCTTTTGTGTCTTTCTTAATAAGAAAAAGGATTATTTCCATAAATTTAAAATCATGTTTAGCCGTAAAATTGCTCAGAAGATATAAGTGTAAAGAGTGTGAGAACATTCTTTTTTTTTTAGCATCACATCTTACTACCCATTCGGGTTATATGCTTATGTACTAATTACGCTATGGTTTTAGGGATTTTGAAGGTTATATTTATAGGAAGTGTACCCAAGTTTATGTGGAGGGAAAGTGTAAAACCATTTTGGAAAAATCACTTTCATTACACCCAACCGAGATTCTAATCTTGATCTCTCTGTCATAGGTAGTCTAATCTACTGTAAGAGTAGCGCGTTAGACCATGCAGCCATCTAAGTGGGCTACTGTTATAAATTTACTATATTATATTATAATATTTGTTTTTTACACCATGTTTTCATAAAGTTCTAAGGTTTATTAGGCAATTATTTGCTACCCCCTTAAGTGGCCGCATGGTCTAACATGCTACTTTCGCATTATACTAGACTCTTGATGAGGGGGAGATCGAGATTCAAATTTTGTTTGGGAGTACTGAGGGTTGTTTTTCCAAAATGGTTTTCCACTCTCCCTCCACGCAAATGAGTTTTTACATCAATTATTGTTTCCAGCCTGTGGCCTGGGTCAGTTTTTTATTCAAGCTATATATTTTCCACTTCCGGCTGGCTAGGCTTGTTATAGCTTCATGTGTTTTGTAATTTATCTTAAGACAGGCACAACATCCGGTCCCTGGTTGTTAAATCATCACTATGAAAGAGTAAACCTACATTTCACCAATGATAAATTGTTCGGCCATGCCGAGAATTGAACTCGGAACCCTTAGCTTACTAGTCAGACACACTACGGGACTGAGCTAAGATATCGAATACGCAAATGTGAGTACACCTATAAAAGTAACCTTCCTCATCCCTAAAACCATTAGCATACCTAGTACATAAGCATATAACTCAAACAGGTAATAAGACGCGATGCCAAAAGAGAGAAAAAAATACTGTTTTTGTAAAAATTCGATTACCTGTCTTTCAAATCCTAAGATTATTTGAGATTGAGAATTTGAAAAAAATAATATATCAGAATATAGACTAAAGTAATACGAACATATATTTTTACAAATTTGAACTTGAATCTTTTCTAGTTATTATGTGCTTATTCAAGGTTTAACACAGGTGTGTCAAACTCGTGAGCCACATGCGGCCTTATCTATGATTTTGTGTGGCCCACTGACACTGACCTTATAATGAACCATCAAAATTGTAACCCTACTCTCTTTTTTTTATATATATAAATATAGAAATGCAAAGAATCTATTTGAACAAAATCAAAAGTGAAAAGAAAGAAAAGTATGTCAATGTGTGAAAGTTAACCTCGCATATTTACAGTAAGGCTTAAGTAGGATGAGGCAGGCCTGTCCTGGGCGCCAAATTTACTAGCCAAAATAGAAGTATTGATTTTGTAACAATAAAAGCTTAATTTATTTTTACTATTTTGAAACCAGTAGCCTATTAAATCGAGTAACGAATTTGACTCTCAATATAACAATTCACCCAAAGTTTAAGGAACAATTTTCAAGGGGAACTAATTTTGATTTGCCTTGGGCGCCATCAACTTTAGTTACGCCTCTGTATATGTATCATGATTTTTCTTTAAGATTCAAATTCAAGAAAATATCTATTCAAGCTATATATTTTTTTAATTATTATATTTATTGTAAATATCTATTGTGTATGTATAATGTATATGTATGTATACTAAATATTGCAGTTTTATATCCCTGTCTGGAGGTCTAATGGAACTAAACCAAAATTGAGGAAGTGGAAGATAAGGGGTGATTTTCTTTAAAAGGGCAAACATTGTGTGTTAGTCCCAATTCTTTGTACTTTGGTTTATATGTAAATTTATGTACATTTTGTTTATCTTATAAGTTAACAAGATTACTATGAGTGATAGAATAGTGTAAGTTAAGCCTGTTACCTCTCAGGGAATTCAAAAAATAGTTCAAAATTAAAATGTATTACTATTTCAAGAGTTAAATACACTTTTTTAATGTTTACATCAATCAGACTGTGAAAGAAAATGGCTACTGTATCTTATTTTTTTTAACCTCTATATATTTATGAAAACATTTTAAAGTCCTTAAACTGTGGTCTATATACCGGGCACAAAAAATAACATACAATGGCGGTATTCGCCACATAATAACATCTAGAATAGTTTGCTGTTAATAAGAGTTACAAAAATCTTAACCTTCCTTTATTGTGATAACAAAATTTGCTGACATCTATGTGTATGGATTCAACAGTGAATTTAAGTACATTTTTATGGGGAAGGGTTCCACGGCCTTTGTCAGATTTTCAAAAGGCTCTGTGACATAAGAAAGAGATTAAAAACTACTGCATTTTAAGCATGTATACGGACACTTACTTTTTGCAAATAGTGTTTTAACAAAACATGAGAAAAGTCAAATTTCAAAACACAAATACATCCTTCAGTTTCAATGTAAACATTCTTATGTATTTTTAAGTTCATGCATTAAAATGATAAAAGTAATTACACACGAAATTCCAATTTTTCAAAATGAATTTTTGTATTTTCAAACAAAATTTTTGTTATGTAAGCATCCATTTTTATTTTCAAATTAGTTTCTTAGTTTTATCGCTATGTTACAGTTATGGAAATATAGCCACAACCGTGATCACCGCTGTTAATGTACATAATCGACAAATCACTGTAAAGAGAAACTGTTATATTGCAAAGTTCGATCATAATTTTCATCACACCAATATATATAATCATTATAAGCTGTTTACAGCTTGTGACTGGATTAGTTTAGTAAAATGCCTTCATCTTTCCTTCCACCACTCTTCCTTCCTTATTTGACTATATTCTTCCCCTCTCACTTGCACACTTACATTATCTGCTCCACCCATCTCTTTCTTGGTCTCCCTTGCAGTCTTTTTTCTGAATATTACATCTCTATTATTCGCTTTAATATTCTTTCCTTTATAAGCTTATATACTCCCTGTACTCCACTCTTGCCCGGACAACTTCATTCCCAATTCTTGTGACATGCCCTCCACTTTCCTTGTCTCTGTTACGTTAAATACCCATGTTTTTGAAGCATGTGACTGGGTACAAAGTACACCCTCTACAGCACTTTCTTACACTTCAAAAACTTCTCTTCTCCATAACTATGAAATTAAACAATAGTGCTATTCACATACCCCTAGACAGCACTCTCCTGCTTCACTCCATTGTTTATTTTAAACTCTATTCACCCCCTCTATGTTTTAACACACCGCATGTTATCTTCATACATACTCTTTACTCCAATTAAAACTCTTCTTTCCACTCCAGCCTCCTCCATCTCTTTCTAGCATACACTAGACCTAAATTTGTCTTAACAATTTCTAGTGTTGACTGACTAGTAATTTTAAAGTAGAGAAAAAAATTATACATTTATTTAGAATATTTAAAGGTTAATTGAAAATATTGTATTAGAGAGTTAATGGAAATAAAAGAATTTATGAGTTTATCTTCAGATTAAAATAATCTCTCTGGGGAATGTCATTTGTTGTATTGTCTCTGGTTGCTTAAGACCCTTTAAAGTCTGGATGTTTCTATTTTTCTTTGTGAATTTGTTTTTATCATTGGTTTGTATGGCTCAATGTACTAATGAGATTAATATTATATAAATTTGTTTGATATATGTTTAACTAAAAATACCAAAATTATTAAGCATATTTGATAGATAGTAATAGTTTGCAAGTGATTTCTATACACAGTGAATAAAAGTTTGAGAATCTTTTTAAAATTACAGCTTCAAGGTGACAATGTTTGTCCATAAGGTCTATTAATTATTACAATTTCAGGCCTTTGCATGCATTAGATATCACACATTGCTCATGACAAACAAACTCTTCATTTTATTAATACGGATAATGTAGTACAGGTATGTCAAACTTGCAGCCCGCGTGCTGCATTTGGCTCAATCCATGATGTTGTGCAGCCTGCAGACTTTATGATGAACCAATATACAGTGTGGACGGATTCTTCTTTCCATAAACCTTTTAGAAATGCTCAATTTAAGATTATTACATTTGGAAATTGGCTATTATTTGGGGAAATCTAGCATGTGAGGTTGGTATACCAAATCTTTCCCAAAGATCAATTCCAATGACTAAGTTGTTAAATATGTTCAATGTTTATCAGTGCTTGCAGTTTATTATCTTATGAAAAGGAACAAACATTCGAGATATTGTGGCTTACGATCAAGCATTTGTCATCATTTAGAAAGAGAAGTCACCACAATGTTTGAAGCCTATAACTAAATACCATTGCTGCAAATAAAAGTTTCCATATTTTGGTTGAAAAATAAAAGTTTTGGGTCTGCAGTATAAGTCTGGAAGGTATGTTAGGGTTGGCTCGAATCCGAATTCGAATCTTGGAAAAAATTATGAACATAAGAAATATAAATATAATAGAAAATAAAAAACTTAACTAAATGTTAACATTCTTACTTATTATCCATTCATTATAACTAGGACCAGATTTTTAGGTGTAAAAATCGACGCTTGTTAAATAGCTTCCAATGAGCGTAAATTGGGTGGAGGAAAATGGGAACAGTTGGTGGCAGACATCTTGGGAGGAAACAGCATGCTGTTGCAGGAGAAAATTTCAACTTCTTCAGAAACGGCAAATTTGAAATTTTGTTCCTGGAAATCGTGAACTAAAACTCAGCTTTTCAAGTTATATAATTGTGTCACCAATGGCCTCAATTGGAAGACATGTTTAGGTAAACATTTTATGTTGTGAGTGGCGAGTGACATAACAAATGTTACAAGGAGTGTTATGATGAATCAATAAACAAATAAACTAAAATCAGTGACTCAAAAAGATGTTAGCATTCCATAGCTAGAGACCTGACCGATGACCTGGTTGAAATGGGAGGGTTCACCAAGTACCAGTCGGGGCTGCCACTCGAGCCCAGGTAACCAGGTTTGATGACCGTGCAGAGACCGCCTAACAGTCAGACAGGCCATCAGGTAAACTTCATAACACCTTGTTTGGCCACTCCTCTATATTCACTAAGTTAATTTTAACATCACATTTGTAATAGAATAGTAGTATTAATAAACCTTTTAAAAGTCAAGTCAAACGTCAATCACAAACCAACACACGTAACTATATCATTATCCACCCCCACCCCCTTATCCTCAAAGACATCCTGACATCTCCAGGCCCACACGCTATAACATACGGAAATGAGGGAGGTGGCTTCTTAAAATATAACCCATTTCACTACTGAGAATATAGGAAAGTATCTAGTGACAAACAGCTTGTGACACGCTTTGGTGGTCAAATGGACTTAGGCAGAGGTTCCCAAACTGTGTTGCAATGTCTTGGGGCATCGTGGATACAAGGAAAAACTAGAATGTATAATGTATAGTGAAATACAACATGCAAACTTTTTATTCTTTACTCCTACTTATTTTAAAGAATGGAATAGATCTGACAAGAGAGAATATATTTTTTCTTGTTAAAGTTTGCCTACGTGATACAAGTTTATACAAGAAAGCGAGATGCTAGAGTGTGGAATTGAAATCTCTGATTTTGATGCATCTATCTAAACTCCATGTTCAATTTGACAAATATTTACCTCCAGAAACAGATGAACAGAAGTGGATCACAGACCTGTTTACAGCAGATCCATCATCAATTTTCACTACTGCTGAGCAGGAACAGTTAGACATTTCTACAGATTCCACACTGAAAATGACATTCTCTTTCGGGACTCGTCACAGTTTTGGAACAGTGTAGCAAAGGAGTACCCAGAATTAAGTAAGAAAGCCGTGAGAGTAATATTCCCTTTTGCCACATCCTATCTTTGCGAGGCAGGATTTTCTGCCCTGCCGGTAATTAAATCCAAATGTGGAAGTAAAGTTAACATTGAGAAGGAGATCCACGTAGCTGTATCGAACATTGTCCCCAGATTCGATATTTTGTGTGAAGAGAAACAAGTTCATCCATCCCATCAAGACACAAATACCTGTTAGTTATTTTCTAAAATTACTGTAAAAATGTGAAAGCCAAATAAAGAGTGTTACCATTGTGAAAGACAATGATGTTTGTATAAAGAGTTACATATCACATCCAATGTGTTTGTTCTTCCAGAAAAGGTTTCATTTACGAATGTCTCATTTTTAAATGTTAGTGAAAAAGTAAAACTAAAATCATAAAATATAGGATGAGAAGTTTTGCCATTATGAACTAACTGTACACATGAGATCATGTACAGCAAAAATATGAATATGCTAATTCTTTCTTATTTATTATCGTAATTTTGTATTTTTACATTTAAAAGAATACAAGCTAGTAATGTAAATGACAATTATTAGCTTTTGTTTAATATTGGGTACAGGGTCATCGCACTAAAAATCTGACGTGTGAAAGGTGGTGTAGTCTCTAAAAGTTTAGGAACCCCTGGACTAAGGTGTGATTATCGCAAGGGGCTGGACTGCCGTTGAAGGGCAGGTCAAGGTTTGAATCTCAGTCCAGTGTACTTAGGTGTTTTGTGCTAAATGGTTTTCACTCTCCTTCCACGCAAAGGCAGATACACTACTTTTAAATTCTACTTTCCTAAACCCTAATACGAGGTGTGGCTACTAAATAACCGGACTCATTTTTTTTGCCACTTACCTGAGGTCTCAGCAACAACCAGCAGGGTCAGATATTGATCTATGTTCTTTTCTTCCTCTACCTTCCAAATTTCAAGGTCGTGCGACCAACAGTTCAGCCGTAGCCTTTGTTCGAAGTGGACCATGTACATGAGCTCCGTTGGAATTATGTTGAGTGTAAAAGGTGGCAAGCGTGTCAACGTGAAGTTTCTTGTAAAACTTGGGAAACCGCTACAGAAATGTACAATTTATTAAAGGAAGTTTATGGTGATCATTGTTTATCTTGTACTCATGTGTTCGATTGGTTTAAAAAATTTAAGGAGATCAAAGACGATCCGCACCCTGGCCGTCTTCGCACATCAAAAACAGATGTTTATATTGAAAAAGTGGGTGAAATTGTTTGAAAAAATCGACACTTGAGCATTCAAGCAATTGCTGACTTAGTTAATATTGATAAGGAAACTGTTCTAAAAATTTTACATGAAAATTTACACATGAAAAAGGTTTGTTTTAAAATGCTGCCAAAAGTGCTCACTCCTGAGCAAAAGGAAACTCGAATGAACATTTGTGCTGACATCTTTCATAACATCGAAAATGACTCAAACTTTTTAGAAGATGTGATAACTTGTGACGAATCGTGGTTTTTCTGTTCGACCCTGAAACTAAGCGCCAATCCATGCATTGGAAGAGTCCCAGTTCACCGAGACAAAAGAAAGCATGGATGAGCAAAGCAATGATGATAGTGGATTGGGTACCTGAAGGTCAGATTGTTAACCAGGTTTACTATAAGAGGTTTTGACAACCCTTCGTGAATGCATAAGAAGAAGAAGAAGAAGAAGACCTGAAATGTGGAAGAACAGCCCGTGGATTCTTCATCAAGACAACGCACCATCACATAAAGCGCTGTCTATCCAGAGGTTTTTGGCGAAGCACAAGATTCCCATGTTGGAACATCGACCTTACTCACCTGATCTAGCCCTGTGTGACTTTTTTCTGTTCCTGAAGATCAAGTCTGCACTAAAAGGAACCCGTTTCAAGTCTGTTGGTGTGAAGGGAAAAACGACGAAGCTCATGAACAGTAGCTTATAAAACGACCTGAATCATTACTTCCAACAGTGGAAGTTTCGTATGGAGAGGTGTAGGGATCGGGGAGGAGACTACATTGAAGGTGATAACATGTCCATTGAGTAATTTTGTAAATACAATTTTTTAGAGCATCAGTCCGGTTATTCAATAGCCAAACCTCGTATGTTAAAAGCTCAATCTGAATTTGCTGTAGATAATAAAATAGCAGGTAATAAAATCAATTTCATATTGCCTAGTGTGGTACCAAAGATTCCACCCCCTAATTACAACATGAATACATTCAGTAAAGTGTTAAATTACTGCTCTGGAATAGTGATGGCCATCATTGAATGATAAAAACTATATATTCTTTCTCAGCTGCTGATCGATAGTTAACCTTGCATGCATCATAATCTTTAGTGGTTACAAATCTGAGTATTCAAAACAATAAGCTCTATTATTAATATTATTGTTTCATACTTGTGCCATGCAATGCAAACATAACTAAAAAAAAAAAGATAATGTTAATAACAGATCTTGTTGTAGGAATAAAATATTACAAATTATGCATTGTTTTATAATAATGGAAAATGATAAAACTAAAGAAACAAACTAATAAGTGTAAATTTAACTAAGAAAGCTCACCTAGGGAAAGAAAAAAATGTGGGAAGAATCCAATGCACAAAGGTGACATCTTCTATAGTAGAAATATTTAAACACAAAATGAGTAATATTTCGGGATTGTTTTTATAAAACAAAAAGAGAAGGGAATACACTTCACAAAAACATGAATTACTTCATTTTTAATTAAAAACCAAGCCAGCACAATAGGGACAAGATCAAAGCCAGAGTTTGTCCCATCTGTTCCTAGCAGATGATGTGTTTGAACATCACGTTTTGGTCAAATACAAATGATGGTGTGTTCATGTCCTTCCATTCGTATATACAGCTCACTGGGAAAAAATCTGTGTGTGTGTGTGTGTGTGTGAGAGAGAGAGAGAAACATATATATAAATATGTATGCATTTTTTCTTTTTCTTTTAATAGCATGACGTCTTGCTATCATTTCTCTTATTTTGGGCCTGATTTATAATAATAACCTTAAGAGCAACGAATATTTTCAATATAGGATAGCAAGGACTATATTTAAATTCGTAAGGACAACTATCGATCAGCTAGGAGGAGCACAGTAATGCTCCCCTAAAGTGGACCTTACGGAAACAAATATTTTATGCAAGTATGGCAAGTAAAACATTCATATTATTCGATAGTATCTATCACTAGTCTGGGGCCTGGTTGTTAAGTTTTGTCTAAAATTACAATTTGTTGTGAACCACCAAAAATTTAAAAAAAAAACTCGGATTTGATGCTAAGATTTGATGCTAAGATCTGAAATTTTATTGAATCTCTTACATCACTAAGGATTGGAGGGTTTAGCGTCCCATCTCTAAAATATATATTTAAAAAAATTAGCACTGTGTTTTAATAAACAAACTTAATCTTATATTTGTATTAATAAGAATGTTTTAAAATTCGGCCCTTATGATAAAACGAGTTTTATACACCTAATGTAGGGTCTCTTAAGTGGTATGTAATGTAAATTATTAGTTAACGAAGCCAACCTGAAAGTACAGCTAAGTTAGATATTGATAATGTGATGCGGCCCAGGAAAATATGCCACATGTCTTAAAAATCGTTTTTCCTAAAATACTCTATTTACATACATGTAATCATTGTTCACAAATGTGTCATACCTAATGTATTATTCCTTCTCATTAAATTTTTTATTTCATTTATTTAAGGTATTTAACATGCTCTTTCTGAACCGAATTATATAATCAGTACACAAGAATATATATGAGCGAGAGCAAAAGGGCTTACCAATTTTGCCGGGAAAGGTATTTTCACATTCCTTCCAGGATTGTTACATGCCACAGTCAACATGCGACAGACGACTTTACTTCTCCTCAGAAGGAAGTTGTGCTACAGATTTTTATCGCACAAGAAAAATATGTAAACCCAGGGCTGGGTTTGAACCCACGAACATCGGGTCCTGATTTTGAAAATTTTAAATTGTTTATTTTAACAATATTATTTCTAGCTTTTATTTTATTTATTGATGCTGGGAAGTTTAGGTTTGTTTATAATAACTAGGCATTGGATGTTTATGACCTTAAGTGTTGTGAAATATGCATGCAAATACACCCTTAAAAATAACAATATGACCTAAAAATTAACAAATATGTCTTAAAAAATGTATGTCAATGATAATGAATCAAGAAGGCCAAGCATAATCTTGTTACTAAGCCGAGTCCATAGAATCCGTAAGTTCCACATCTGTATAGTCCTTAATTATGTGACACTGCCAACCAATGAGAAAGTAAGAGACTTTCTGTGAAAAAAAAGTCTAAAATAAATTGCAAGCAGATGTGATCTGTGAAAATGAGGTTATTAAGAATAGGTACTAAAGGAATTTTCACTCATAAAAGTGATGCTACTTTTTCTGAGAACTTTGTATTTCTCAGAAAACTTTTTCTGGGGTTTTTAAATCTTCAGAAAAATATTTCTGGAAATAGGGCCTAGTTAAGTTCGTAAAACTCTCATTTCATTTTGTATTTTTGTTTCCATAGCAATGGAACCTTTAGCTGTCATTGGTGCTTTAATGTTGATGTGTTTGCACATATTGACTTTAATGTGATTAGTAGTTCTTATCGAAAAGTCCTTGGAAAGTTAAAGTTGAATCCACTTCTATGTAGTGGTAAGGACTCGGGACTTAAGGATAAGGACTTCTTATCTCTTATGAACCACTACGAGCCGTATAGATACAAAGTCTGTTGACAGGGCTTTAGAAAAAAAAGGTTAGAACATTTACAAACATTCTTAATATTTTTATAATTCGATTCATATCTATAAATTGTGTGTAAGTTATTCAAGATAAAACAAAATGTTATTTGATAAAGAAAACATGTAGCCTATATTTGAACTCACGAGCTGTAAACTAAAAGCCACCGGTATCCTTCAAAATTAGGATTAAGTTAAATGGGAGGAAAAAACAAATATGATTATTTATATTACTCATGCGATATTAACTAGAGAGCTCCACCAACTATTCTTTGATCAAAAACTTTTGTTTTTCTGAATGTCTGTATGCATGCTTAAACATAAGAGATGAACCTGAGTGGAAGATTAAAGGATGATAAAAATAACCTGCTCTCTTGTGGTTCATTATATTTTCTTTAAAACATATTATAAATCATATTCCACGAACAAAAACAAGTGAATATGTTGGTATAAAAATGACAGACTGTGATCCACAAACTTGTCCTAATTACTTCAAATGTCAGACTACGCCAATAGTTTTGACTTTGCAGAGTAGGCCAAATACCAAACGAGAAGTGAAAGTACAGCTGCCATAAATTCTGAGTTAACCCATGGTCCTTGATAAGCCCCTGGATAGTTGACAACTACAGTGACCAAAGGTTTCACAGTAGACGCATCTTCACCGCTACGTACAGCTTTTCTTAGGGCAGCATAACCTTCGTCATCAAACAAGTTCACGTTGTAATCGCCACTTCTTGCTTTCTTCACCTCCTCGGTCCAGCTTACTTGATATTTGTCGTCTCCGGTCCTTGCAGCAGGGACAGTTTTACCTTCAATTTCTGCATACAGCGGGATTCCTTTGGCCCCGTTGCCACACTTCAACGTGAAGTCCGCTATAAATGCAATACTCGTCAAAACTGTGGCATCTTGGGTGGTGTATGCAGAAGCAGTCACATCTGGATTACTACAAACTTCACCAGATGTAAAACAAAAGAGTGCGAATGTGCAAGAAAAGAATAAGTGTATGAATAAGCGCGACATTTTCTATTGATATGATGATTTTGAAATTAATAAAGTTACATCAAATGTTAAACAAAATAAAATTGCCTCGTAACAAAATGAACACAAAGTACGATGCCTCGACTCGAGTTCACGTCCACGTTACAATAATCTTGACGTCACAAAGCTCAGACTATAACAAGCCCTGTCCATTGATCTCTATAATATAACTGGATGGACATTTATGGCTGAAATTTTTCCAGCTCTCGTCTGCATACTATTGTTTAAGAAAGAAAAAAACTTTTGGGTATATCTTTCTCTCTTACACCCATACAAGGCAATGTGTCATTTTGACATCGTTCATTAATTTGATTGAATATCTGAGATACATCAAGGTGGGGTTAGTTAAATGAAATAAATATGTTAGTAAAAGCTTTGAAGAGCATAACAAAGATTGAAACTGGTTAGTTTTTTCTTTAAATAAGTTGATGTAGCCTAATATATACGATGATTTTTGAAGGAAGCTCGCGTGAAAGGCTTTATCTCGTATCAGAATGCTGCCCTATAGTTGTATTTATTTAGGGTAAAAGACCTTCCAGAAGGAAATTTCTACTTCCGTCCTAAATGGTCGTTTATCCTACCAAAATATATATTATATACTATTATATTATATACTATTATATTATATATATATAATAGTATTCTGGTACGAAATAAAGCCTTACAGATTGGGATATTACTAAAATCAGTGTTTAGTAGATACCGTACTTCTTACAAGCCAATAACCTAAATTATCATTTTAACGCAAGACTTCTACACAAAGTATGTAATTCAAACAAATGTAATAACAGTTTTTAGCTACCTTTTTTTTTCATTATAATTATCAAACTTTCAACATAATCAAACCCCGGGTGAAGTGTCTTGCAATTTTGTAGTATTGACGTACATGAGACAACATTTAAATTTACAATTTTATCTGATTGGGTCTTGTCAACTTTTTTATGTACGTCAATTCGAGCCCTTCCTCTTAACATATACGTTGACTGCCAGGGACAACTAAGGTTTTTATCCGATTGTAGCAAGTAAACTCTCTTTAAGTAGTTAATTTCAAGGCCTTTCTTTTATAAGAAGAAATTTTGTAAGAAAAATCTATATTTTTCAAGTTATTTTGAATTTTTGTGAAGTGTCTAGCTATTTTGTAGTATTGAAGTACACGAGACACCATTTAAATCTACAATTTTATCTTATCGGGTCTTGTGAACTTTTTTATGTACATTAATTCAAGCACTTCCTCTTACCATATGCTCACCGATTCAGATAACAGGTATATTAATCTAGAGATTTTTTTGCATAAGTCAGTTGTCTCTTTTGTATATTTATATGGCACAGATAAGTTTAAAATATATTAACTTTACAAATAATGTAAATACTATGAAACATTATGGGTTATTATAATTAGTGATGCAATTAATTTTACATTTAATCCTAGACTTTATCTTATGTGTCATAGTGCACAGCTTTAATGGCTGTCACTTTTGTGTTCTCCTTCACTCCTTCAAGTAGTACTAAACCCAGCCAACAGGGAGAGCTGTGAATTGTGGAAGCGGCTTAACATGGACGTTGGCATCCTCTACTTGTTTCTGATTTTGTCTACTCTATGGTTCCAGTGATCATTGAATTTAAAAAGTGGGTAATAGAAAAAGAACTGCATCTAGCACGCGCGCAATTCAAATATTGCAGAAAAGTTTGAACGTCAAAGCTTTATTTTTATAGTTTTAGGTAATATGGGAACTAGAGAAAATAATTACATGCAATAGCATTAAAAAAAACATTTTATGGTTAGCAAACACTCAGACTACAATAGTAGTTAATTTATTATTCTAAAAGCTTTTATATAAAGTTGTTTGGTAATGAATGCTAAATATTCTCTTTACATAAATTAGATTTGTACACTGGAAGGGGAGTGGGAGGACTATATGCATGTTAATATAATAAAACATATTAAAGAAGTAATTTTCAACTTTTTGCACGTTTGACCCCAATTTTCATCTCTGGTACACCTTGATCGCTAAGGAGCATTCAAATCTTAGTTTTAATATTTCTTTTACTGCAGTCAAGGCTATCTGAACTTAATTAAAGTTGTTGGGTAGGTAGGCTTTTGAGGAAATGTACCCATATTTATTTGGAAGGAGAAGCGGAAACCAATTATGAAAAATCCCAGACAAAATGTGTCTCAAGCTCCCTGTTACCGACAAACCAAACAAAACGAGCATGATGTTAAGCCCATGTACACACAGATAATTGTTTTAATTAATATAAATTGCTTATCATACGGATGCGACTAAGATGTTACTAAAGAGAATCAATCAGCCCAGCCGGTATTTTGGATGTTATGCTCCCAGCGCCACTCACCCAAATACTGGGTTGATACAGTCTGCTAGAGTTGTAAAACCAAAAATAACCTTGTCAGGAGTCCTTTGTTATGAGCTAGGACAACACCACAAGCTACAATGAGAACTTTTGTTTACTGGTCTCGGCTCACAACTAGTGTCTTCTTCTGCGCATGCGCATACCCACATTCATGACTGTATGAATGCGCACACAACCTCCTACCACTTTTGTGCCTTTGTCTTGCTGGATGCTCGTTACCTTAAAGATCGCCATGTGTAGTGTCGTGTGCTATATTCATTTATATAGTCTTGTTTAGTAAAGTGTTACTGTGTTCATTTGGACATTCACGTCTACGATATTATTCATAACCTTTCTAACAGGTTATGGGCCTAGGTGCGCGAACGAAGTAAGTACAAGTTATGAGTTAAAAATTGAACTGTGACTCACTAATCATAGCGTGTGTGAAACCGCCACTAACCATGATGAACACGAACACCGCAAGAATTGAATGGCTCAACAAACAAAACTACGACACGTGGAAACTGCAAATGCAGGCCGTG
>CABFWO010000678.1:210912-265452 GCA_902155825.1 Timema genevievae | reverse complement strand
TGTCTTTTTTTACTGCTAGTGCCCACAAGGTCATGCACACAACTGGTGTCTTTTTTTACTGCTAGTGCCCACAAGGTCATGCACACGACTGGTGGCTTTTTGATTGATAGTTCCCACAAGATCATGCACACGACTGACGTGGTCGTTGATTCATACACACGACCCCATGGGAATCCAGCCTTACAAGAAAAAAATTGAGTTTCGTTTGAAATACGGGTTACTTATGACTTCATCTAAGTACTGGGGGAAGGAGGAGGATGTATTTATGATAAAGTGTACCCTGATTAGCAATATGAGAGCATGAATAAAACCACCATGACAGCACGCCCGAGGAAACCCACCTCTACCAAACAGGGACTCGAGCCCCGACCTTCACATCAACGGCGGCCCAATGCGACACGAGTCTTGACACCTTATATTACGCAAGCGCCGTTGCGGGTTGAAGATTTTAAGATAATACGTAGCCTAAAAAAGAAGAAGTGATCTAAATTACATCCAAAGTTGAGCTATATTTTTATTATTCACATCAATCACCAACCACTGGAAATTGGAAAGGTTGTAAGCCCAAATTAAACCTTTCCAGCCTTCATCAGTGATGATATGATGCTTAGAGGGGAAGGGGGAATATCATGGTAATCACGAGAACAACACGACTTTTATCGAGTCTTGCGATAGGGAGGATTTGCGGATTTTACAAGCAATGATAAAAACATGTTTCCAAACAAAAAAAATTGAGCCATCAGTGAACAGAAACATTGATACAGGTAGATAAAAGTCGGGAGAGAAACGATCAAAAATGAAACCTCACACAATACCAAAGAAAGTAGTACAAGTGGTTCGGGTGCAGATGAGGTTTACAAGCCATTTCTATTTCATGCGCCATTTTAAGTACGAATGTTTGCCGTTCCCGATCGCAAACTTCTTGACTCTGAGATACGGCAAATAAGAGCATGTGTGTAGACGTTTGTTCGTCATTGACAAAAAGTTTGGAAAGTTGTTCGCGAAGACTAATGAATGTAATATATTATATAATAATATACATATAGCTATATAATATAACTACATATATAATATATTATACTTATTTAGTAACTCTGGCCATTTGTACAGGTGTAGCTTAAAGTATGATCATAGGGGACGCAATTTAAGAGCAATATAACTTGCAGTTTTTACATCAAAACTTTTTTTGGTCAAAAGAAATCAAATGATAATTTCCAGTAGAAACAGTGAGTTAAATTTTCTTCAAATGCTGACCTCAACAGTTCTTGAATATCTGCCAAGGGTGTCCTGAAATTTAATGACAACTTTATTGTTTCATTTAAAAGTTTATCATCTAATGTCAATATCATCATAACAGATATTTAACAACTGGTGCTATCACGTTATGAAAATTAAACTCTATGTTTCTTCCTGGAGTATTTTTTTTATTTTGGCCCAAAAAAAAGTGTTGCTACTTTAATGCTGTGTGTTAACCTTCAGGCTCCAACCAATATTTTTCAACAAATTAAATAAATAGTGTGAGCTGAAGAAAGATTTTCAAAAAAAACTAAAAGTGTCCTGTTTGTAGATCTCCCAGATTTGATGGAGATGTGATTAGTTTAAAGGTTCTTAGGGACGTCATACCCATGGCTGTCATATTAGTGCTTTCTCCTATTGTCTACATAAAAAAAGGCTGGAAAAAGTATTAATAAAAAAATAAACAGTTATATAAAGCACCGACAAAAATTTACTATACCAATTTAATATATTTAATATACAGTAGTATACATTATATATATATATCATGTCTGCACTGATCTCGGCCAAAAATTATTCCTGTTTAGTAAGTACCTAGTTATATTTTTTAGCATCATCATTTACTTTTTGTTCGTAAATCTATTCCAGGCGAAAGACCTCCTTAATCAACTTTTATGCTGTCACAAAAAAGTAGCTCAAAGAAGTGCAGACTTTTTGTGATTTTGTGCAAATCTAGAACTAAAGACCCTTTTTTTAAAGACCTCTACAACTTTTATGACATCGGAAACCCAGTCTTATCAGCGTTCATATATTAACCGTATAGCGTTATATTTATACAGAATACTAGTTCGATTTTTCCTTTAACTTCTGGAAGACACTATATATTGCGGCTGCGCTATTGAAAATGTGTACATTTTGGTATGATAAACATCATAACCATCAAAGTGCTCCTTTATTTTTTAATTTTTTATTGAAATTGAATTAATATAACTCAAGAAATTGGTGTCAAAAGGAAGTGTCGTTTATTGAAATTAATATAAATGTTTAGACACATCCTCTGTGTATTAGCTATAATTTTATTTTATTTTAAATGATGAAAATCCGTTCGGTAGAGCTCCAGAAATCACTGTCGGAAGGAATCGCTTCATGTTTTAAATACTATGACTAGTTGTAAGTTAAACTTGAACCGTAAAGTGAATATTAAAAGTGTCCCTCTGCTCCAGAAATGTCCTCATTGTCCTTGCTGACGCTAGCGCTGGCGTGGGCGCTGCTCGGAACCACCACAGAGGGAGCGTTACGAGGCAGCCTGGTATCCGAATCGGAGGAGGTAATTCTCCCGCCCGTCTCCCTGAACGACCAAGAAGACGTAGATGACCTTGAATTGGGAGAGGTGAGATTCACTATGATAAACACGGTGTGGTATGGTGTGGCAATGGTTCCGCGGGTAGCGTAGTTAAGATTGCAAACACACACGCAAAATATATATGAAGAATCGATTAAATATTCTAAATGAATGTATATCAAACTATTGCGCGCATATCCCCAGAGGTTCATGAAGGATCTCAGGAGGTACGCGACGCATCTCTGAATTTTATTAATCATAAAATATGTTTTGATAGCAAAAGCCTGCGATGAAAGAATTGTTTGAAAAATATGCAAAATTATTCATAGATTTTTGGGTGCTGATTTCAAGTGAAATAGTAAAAAAAAACTCTCACCACATGCCATTTTTCCATACCCTGAAATTTCTATTTGTGTAACACTGTAAAAGTGATCAAAATGTNTCTATTTGTGTAACACTGTAAAAGTGATCAAAATGTTGGGGTGGGGGAGGGGGGATACGTTTTGGGGTTATTGTGAGCTGTATGAAGTCCATAGATCACAGTGATAGCTGCTAGTTTTGCTCTTCTGAAGTACAGGGATATACTCTAAAGAATGGGATAGGAATTTTCTACCCGAACATTCCATCCACGATCCACCCTGTACCTCACAGTCTAGGAATACCAATGCCTTTGCTCCCAGATGCATTAAAAGATACACCTTTTTATTATGAAAATGATAACCAAGACTTCGATGAGGGCTTTTATGGTGATTCGTGTAGCATAGAATCCCAGGTTTTTTTTCACAAAGTGAAATGAATTATTTAGTCAGAGACTCAGGTATTTCTAAATATTCTGCAGAAGTGAGGTCTTAAGCTTAAGGAAAAGTACTTGCTACCCCCTGGAAACTCTTTGTCATAGTATAGGAATAGAGAAAAATATTATATCCCAAATGTTTCTCAAAATGTTGACTTAGTGTATTATAATGATGTCAATGGACTTATGCAATCGTTCAACATTGAGTACAACTTGGACGAGTGGAAACTCTTTGTTGATTCGTCAAAAATAAGTTTGAAAGTAGTGTTGTTACACAATGGCAGTAAGTATTTTAAGTCCCAATTGGTTAATCTGTACTCCTTAAAGTACGTTATAAAATTGTATATTTGGTTCTCACTAATCTCGACTACAAATATCAAGGATGGATTATTCGTGATTTTAAAATACTATCCATGTTACTTGAATAGAAAGGAGGATACACAAAGTAACCATGCATTTTTATGAATGAGACAACCGAACAAAAGCCCAACTATGTATTAAAAAACAATGGCCGCAGATATGCTTTAAACTAGAAAATCAAATTTGTTAATCGGAAAGGTTTGGTTGATCCCAAATAAATTCCTCCTACCACCTAGTCATATCAATCTTGGACTTGTGCCGCAGTTTGTAAAAGCTTCGCCAAAAGAAGGCGAGTGTATTAATTATGTTTGTGAGAATTTTCCGGAATTATCATATTAAACATTGAAAGAAGGCATTTTTGTTGTACCAGACATCCGAAAAATCCTAAAAGCCAATGAGTTTGAAACAAAAATGGAAATTGTTGAAAGGGAGGCTTGGAACGCTTTTAATGAAGTTGTAAAGAAGTTCTGGGGTAACTACAAAGATCCCAAATACAATCAAATAGTAGAAAACATGCTAGAAAAATTCAAAGCATTATATCGTTCAATGAGCTCACTTCTGAAAACCTTGAAGCCGTTTGTGAGAAAAAGGGGAAAGATTCCACCGAGACTTAAATAATATGGAACGACGATACCAGGGAAGGTGGTAACGTCAAGATGATGGCATAGTACTGTTGAATATAAACAGGGATAGCCCGCAAGTCGTAGGCCTATATGGAATAAAAAAACACCAAATAAAGATTTGAATGCAACATAAAAATACAGTATAAAGGAACACGTAAATAAAAATAACATTCTAAATAGTTCTTTGTTACATTTTTTGTGGAAAAAAAATTTTTTTTAATATTTTGTTTCCCTTGAATACATGTGAACAGAATATTTTCATTTATCTTCACATCCATTGTGTGAAAAATCCTTACGTCTTAGAGAAAAATTGTAGTCATTCTTAAAATCAGCACACCAAACACCTTTAGAAACAACCAAAATTTCGCAAACAATTTTCAGTGACTCATATTTTAAAGGCCTGCGTGATTTTAAACCTGACCAAAAAAAATACCGTAATGCAAATTTTGACATAGTCAAAGACTTTTAACAACCCTTCTTTCCCTTTATCACGGCTTTATTTTGCTGAGCATTAAGGATTTGTTTTTCTAATTTGGAACGACCTTACAATATTTACAAGATAGCAGGTATGTGTTTCTTCTTTTTTTTTTAAACATTGTTTGCTAACATGTTGCCCTTGTTTCGGAAACAGTTGGCCAACTGTTCCCCAACTATTGGCTAACAGCTGGGCAACATTTATTCATGTTTGCTTTGTGTTTCTCAACGGGGAAAACCCGTTTCCCGTGATCCATTTCAAATGGGTTACAAGAAACAATGTTTGCTAGTCTGGACGTGTTGGTCAACATTTCCGACAACACGCAACGTGGGCTAGTAGATGAGATTGCTGATCTAAATCATGTGTCTCTTTGAATTATCCTGGGACAAACCATTTGCAAAATAACTTCAAAACCTGTAGGAGACATGCGAATGAAGTTCCTAAAACCACTGCCGTCTTCGTGCTCCTGTTTTATCAGAAGCTTATTTGCATAGTACGAACCATTTTGAAGCACTTTACGAACCCGCCACTGTTTTCTACTTCTCTGGCTTCTTGAACAGCTAATAACTTCAAACAAAGCAAAAGCCATAGCAGCATCCTCAACAGACATCTTTCACTCAACTGAACTCTGTATGGGAAACAAATGTTTCATCATTGTAGTCTGGACGCAAAACAATATTTAATTAATGTTTGCCAACAATTTGTTTCCCATGTTGGCCAACAGTTGTGGAAGAGCTGGAAAACAGTTGGCCGACAATGTTTCCAAGTGCGTACTAAGCTTTAAACCATGATCCAGAAAGGGTTACACGAATGGCGAAAAAATACTACACTATTATAGTTTGTAAAAGTTTTTATTTTTATAGAGTTGTGATAAGGGACCATGTTTTAACATGTTGTGATGACGCAGGTGTCCCGGAGTCAAGTCCTGACTATCGGCGACTACGAGGCACAGAGTCTGAGCAGCTTGTACCAACTCCTCCAAGCTGCGCTACATCAGAACCAACAGAGGCAAGGACGAAGAATGTACGAAAAAGAGTCCGAGACGCTGTACCCTGTCTTACCGGCCGCCGTAATCTTAAATAAACAGAGCGAGAGGTCCAGAAAACATAATGAAAAACGACGCAGTTGTGAGTGGACGCCTATATTGTATATGATTATAATTGTTGTAGCTAGCAAGATTTAGAGTCACGTCCACACATGACCAACTTGACAAGTATGTTCCTCGCTTCACAAGTCTACAGTAGCTCCACGACTTATTTGGTGCTGACTGACAGCTCACAGCTGACCTCTGACACTCAACATTTAGGTATATACCTAAATTTTGACTGTCAGAAGTTACAGCTATTAAACACATGTTTTTTGTAGATCATATGGTTCAATGTAGGGATTAATAATTTGGTCTGGTAACGTTTCAGAGCCGTCAGCTGTCAGCTGTGAACTGTCAGTCAGCACCAAATAAGTCATGCATAGGGTTTAGTTACCCAATATCTTGCGATAGTTGTGGGAGATGAAATATGAGTTCGGGACCACTGGCTCCTTTATAATCTCTCCTCGCCGCTCCAGAGTAAATGAGCCCGAGACCACTTTGTTGTTTTAAAAAGGTTCTACATGTCCCGGATTTATTTTATTTAAGTTGTGCTTGATCACTTTATATCTGTAGCGATAAGGGTTGACTGCAAACAAGCAGGTAGTGGGGAGCGTTGTAACGGGACACTGCCCCCTCCACTAGGGTTCGCCAAGACAGTATGGTTGGTGGCACATTCGAGCAGCTTCTGACAACCAATGTTGCCAACTGTACGATCTGGATACTACTTTTGATATAATTTCATCAACTGTACAATCTAATTTTAGGATATTTTCTAAAAGTAATATCCTATGACCCGGCTATAAAGTAACAAATTTTACATCAATTATTATTTTTTATGAAAATCGGTGGGTTTATCAATATAATGTCAGAAAGTAGTATCCTACCGGTCAAAATACAATCCATTTCAGGTCCATGTACTATCGCTAGAGACGATAGAGTTGGCAACACTGCTGCCAACTAGTGCGAACTCTGGCCTTGGAGCGGTAATTAGTATGTTACTGTGTGTCTTGTGCTTGAATGTAGAGTAATAAAGCAATGTTACACTGGTGGCATACGGTGCGTGTAACATTTTCGTATAAAAGTTGTGTGTGTAGAAAGATTGTATATTATTGAGTTGGTATAATCTAGTATTGTTTATTTATTTTGTGTTTTGTAGTGGATGTTCTCTCAGAACGATTACATATCTTTACTATTATTAAATCTGTATTTTTGTGCGTAAATACTATCTATTATTGGTTCATCCTAACCTGAGACCGGAAGTAAACAAACATTCTCATATCACTACTCTAAGGTCCTACTTGATTGGTGGAACACGAGTACAATATTTTTTAACGAGTGCAACCATATATAGTCATACTCACATCAAAATAAGTCACTACTAATTTTTGTATTTTTTAATACTCTTAAATTTCCTGTCTTATATTTAACAAAACTCGGGTCAGACTCAGCAAACGCTATAAATAGACGGGAAGCACCCTACGCTCACAACCGTCACTTAACGGTACCGAGATTTTTTTAATTATTATTAGCACCGCGTCTTACTACCCATTCGGGTTATACTCACTTACGCTAATGTGTTATGGTAGGATGATTGTGAAATGAAATGGAGGACCTACAGTTTAACGTGGAATCCGAACCACAGTGGAGGCCTGACATTCCTCACATTCACAAGTTGCTGCTGAGATGAACTTATGATTGACCGTTACTGACTTGACGTTAACATGACTGTGATAAGGACTGTATCACGGGGTCCCTCAACGATGGGTCAGGAGTTTGTTGGTATTCGAATAGCGCTTGCAAAGCTTAAAGTATCATTTCTAAATCAAAACAAGGGATAATTTTAGTTATAATAATTTTCTAATGTTATTTTAAAACAAGTTCAATACATAAAAAGGAGGGATTATTTAGTGAAAAGATACCATTGAGGTCCGTTCACTAGCAAATCAGAGCATATACTTCCACGTGGCCTTGTTTACATCATGTCTCAGCTTAGGGTGAATCAATAATAGTAGTTGGTGCGGCTTAACTGCTATCTTCACTAATGCAAGGTACTTGTGACTGTATTTATTTATCACTCTGGATAGTTCAATCTTGTATTTATTCAAATGTATCGGGGATGCAGATGGGTCGTTTAAAGACTGGCTCTTTACTTTCGATTTCCTGACTACAGCTAATGGGTGGAAGGAGGAGTCATTACCTCTATTTTTGGGACTCTCTTACTGGATCACCGCAAAGCGTATACCTCTCTCTTACAAATAAAAGACAGAAAATATTTTGACAAAGTGTATTCTGAGTTGAAGATTGTTTTCAAAAAACCATTACTTCCATATTTAAATCAATAGGCGTTCGTTTCACGTTCCCGCAAGACGAATGACGAATTTAACAACACTCGCAATTGACCTGCAGCGCTCATCAATGGAAGCTTACCCGCAGTTTAATCCAAAGTATCGGGATGTACTTGTTCGTGACCAGATAGTTCCTTGTATAGAATATAGTGACATTCACGAAGCAATGCACCAGGATCCCGCCAAATCAGTGATAGATCTTATAAGTCGCGGTAAAATGATGGGAGAAGTGTCGGAAATTGTGCGTGCTGTACCAGCTAAACGTGTAGTTACTGCCATTATCCCTAAAACAGAGACGAATATAACAACTGTTTTATTGTAGCAGTCGATTCAAGAGGTAGAGGTGGGAGCACTTCGTATGGTTTTAGAAGATAAAATACCCCATTCTACGTCTCTGGTGAGTCACCAAAACAGATTTAATCCCAAGCGTCAAGTATTTAAGTGCAATTACTGTAAATATCGAGGTCATCGAGAAAACGAGATCCGAGAAAAGAAACGTGACTGCCGGGATGGAAATACACGTAATCATTCCGGACTACGGTTCTTTCGATGTAGAGAAAGAGGACACGTACGGCGGGATTATGTGGCAACATTTTCGGGGAAATCGCAGTTGACAATGTATATTGTTTTCGCCTACCTTAATCAGCCTCCCATGAGGCACTCAAAATTTCTACGATGTATAATCAAGTTTTGATCAATGTGTGAGGAGATATTCACTCTATTAAACTGTATTTCCTCAGTGGTTCTTCAGCTACAGAATGCATAATAAGAGAGGACTTGTGAGAACTCATTTAGAGTCCAGAGGATCAACTTGTCTCGTCAAATATCTCAATCCATGATGTAAGTGGACGTCACTTATCAGTTTTAGGCCGGGTGACCGTATCCGTTATACTCGGTAATACTACGTAGACACCAACATTTTTGTAATCAAAGGTATTTATTTCTCAGTTTGCTCTTTTAGGCTTGTCATTCATATTGGCACATAAGTGTGATATAATTACTTCTCTGATTGTTCTCAATGTCGATTAAATTAAAGTTCCAAGCAATTATGTTAAGTATTCAAACTCCAAGAACTGTAGGGCTATATTTCAAACACATGAGTTTCATTTTAATCTTGCGGAAACTGTCAGCAATCCTACCAGAAGTGAACTGTTTTTACCACATGGAGGAAAAGTGGCTTCAGAATTTGAAGAATTGAAAGGATGCTTGGAGCCCTACCTGCCATTAGCAGTGAAATACAGCATTCTTGCTGCGTGTATTTTGGTCACACCTTGCAAGAATAGGGTGACTTTACGGCTTCTAAATACACCATCTGACAGTGTTGTTTAAGGTAACAACACTGAGCCACTTCCCACCCTCTCCTCGTTCCCTCTTCTTGATGAAGAGAAATATTATTATGTATGCTTTTTTTCTCACTTCACAAACCAAACATCGTCAAGGTGGAGTATTATTCGACCTTACTCAAGCTAAGTGTTCTGAGAATACTAATATGGAAACAATAGCTCTCCTAAGTGAGTCTGCGGATAATGTGGCACAAGATGACTCTGAGTGTGGTCGTACAAGACTCACATATCGTCGAAATGATAAAGGTGAGACTATATGCGTATAAAAACCGGGAATACATTCGTAAGGACATCAGTGACATGGAGAAACAAGGTAAGGTGAGTCCTTCTAGCTCACCATGGGCATCACCTATAGTCTTTAGAGAAAAGAAAGCTGGTGGCGTGCGTTTCTGTTGTAACTAGATACATTTTAATGAACCCGCCGTGAAAGATGCTTATCCATTATCACGTATGGATGATTTACACACGGGTTTGTCAGGATAAACCTTGTTCTCATTGATCGACATTACAGCCGCCTATCATCAAGTCGAGAAAGCACCCTAATATCGTCACAAAATAGCGTCCGTTGTAGCAGATGGCCTCTACGAATTTAACATAATGAGCTATGGCCTATGTAATGCGCCGATCACCTTCCAACGGCTCGTGGATTTAGTGTCAACAGGTTTCAAGTGGAAAACTTTTATGGCGTGCCTGTATGTGATAATATGGAGATATGATAAAAAAAAAAGCCAGGTTTGAAACGTTTGCGTGAAGTTTTTACAAGAATACGAGATTCTGGCCTCAGAATAAAACCTGAGAAACATCAAATTATGCGTGACAATATTACTTTCTTGGGGCACGGAATACCAACGCAGGAGATCGCTACATCAGAAGAGAAAGTAAATAATGTTAAATTTTGGCCCATTCCTGTAAGTGTGGAAGGAGTGGACTTTTTCCTGCAAACTACCGGATACTATCGACGCTACATCCATAACTTTACAAAGATTGCTGCACCTATGCAGCGACTACCAAAGGACTACCATTTGTGTTCAATGAAACTTGTGAAAGAGCCTTTGGGGAGTTAAAAAGAAGATTAGTGTCTGTTCCCATTTTATGATTTGCCCGTCCAGAATGTGAATGGATGGTGGATTGTGATGCAAGCGCAGTTGGAATCGGAGCAGTACCTAGTCAGATTGATTCAAGATAGTGAAGAAAAAGTAATAGTAATTTCTTATTGGAGCCGCCCCATTAAAATGACAGAGAGGCAGTATTGTTCGATACGCAGAGAACTACTAGCCCTTGTTGATTGTCTCCACTTCTTTCACTGCCCTCTTGAAGGAAGTGGGGGAAGCATGTGCGCAGAGACAATGGAACACTAATCTGGATCCACAATTTCAAGTAAATCAGTGACTGGTGCGTTTATGGCGATTCAACTGTGTGATAAAACATCGCCCAGGCGTGAAACATGATAAGGCTGACGGACTTTCAAGAACGCCGTGTGACCAGTGCCAACGTGTGAATTATAATTCCAATGCGACGACAGTTCCAGGCTCCCTCAACCCAGAAGCACAGCCATGGAAACTCTGCTGCAAACAACAGTGTGGGGACGCTAAGAAAATCACAATCATCATTTCTTTCCAAGATGCAAAAGCCACACCCATAGTTTCACCCGCATCTGTGTGGAAGCCTGCTGTGTCACCTGACGAGCTCGTCAGTTACAGTTAGAAGATATAACGATATGTGCTGTTGCAAAGTGGAAAGAGGCTGACCCACCCCATGAGGATGCCGTTGCACTTGGAATAGCCCCATGGGTTTAGTGGGACCAATTAGAACTTAAGCAAGGTGTTCTTTATCGATGTTATGAAGAAGATGGAAATACCCATAAACTTCAGCTGATTGTCCCATGAGTGCTTAAAATAGAAATTCTACGCAGTATTCATGACACATACACTGGGGGACATTTAGGTATTCACAAGACAGTTGGAAAAGTCCACTCGCGTTTATATTGGCCTGATCTCTGTCAAGATAAACAACGTGGGTCCAGCAATGTCCTGATGTGCGGCTAGGACAACTCAAATAACAGCTAAGGCACCACTACAGAAGTTTAAGGTTGGTGAGCCACTGCGATTGCCATTGATATATTAAGCCCTTTTCCCGGGACTAAGCGGGTAAAGAAAGTTATTATAGTTGTACCAGACTACTTTACTCGTTGGGTGGAAGCATTATGCTCTGCCAGACCACAAGGCAACCACTGTAGCAAGAGTCCTGGTGGAGGGATTCAGGCAGAAATTTCAACGGGACAGTAATCAGACACTTGTGTGATATATTATAGCGAAGACGCGAACAACAGCTTACCACCCAATGTCAGATGGTTTAGTGGAACGATTTAATCGCAGGCTACTGGATATGTTTCAGTGGGTAAATGAAAATCAAAATGACTGGGACGTAAAGTTGCCTCAGCTAAGGATGGACTGTCGTATGAGAGTATATGAAACCACTAAACACACCTACTTTAAGGTTATGTTCGGAAGACAAGCTAGTTAACCAATCGTGTAGTGTACGGGAGACCAAGGGAGTAAGTATAGGAAGTAGTTACACCCACTCCATTCCCAATGGATCTCCAAAATCGCCTTGAATCTGCATATGAATAAGTCCGAAAAAAAAATCTTAGTGGGAAAGGAAAGACAAACAAAAAGACGTATATGACCGCCGGTGCTCTGGGAAAATATATGAAGTGACAAAGTGTGGTTACACATCAGCAATAAGGGAAGGCTTGACTCCTATGTTTTAAAAAAACCATGACAGGGTCTCTATGTTATCAGGAAAAGATTATCGGATGTGACATACCATGTCCAACACACACTAAGACCATGAAAACGCCCTGTGGTGCACTTTAACAGGTTAAAACCATACTCAACCCGAGATCACCCACGCGAAGAGGTTGGCCCATCACCAGCCGGTCAGAAGAAAGGTAAGGGTACAAGGCTGGTGACGACAGCTGAAGACACTTCTTTGGAGTCTTAAGCAAGTGGTATCAATCCCATGAGTTAACGCTAGCAGAGGATGGGAATTACAGAGGTTCTTCACAATAACGTAGCGGTCGTGAACACAGATGGAGAAGTACGTCACTATCCAGTTCGGAATAGAACACAGACAGTGCCATTTCAAGCCGGCTTTAGCTTAATGAATAAAAGTGTGATTAAATATCTTTAACTTTTAAAGTGGTTTTTATTTGGTAAATAAGTTGTATGTTGTGTATGTGTTATTGTGTTTCAATACTTAATTGTGAGTTTTAAATAAATGAAGTGTAGCGACAAGGGCTGACTGCAAACAAGCAGGTACTAGGGGAGAGATGAACTTACAGTTGTAACGAGACACTACCCACACTACCACCTCCTCTAGTGTTTGCCAAGACAGTAGGGTTGTTGGCACATTCGAGTAGCCTGTGCCAAGTAGTGTGAGCTCTGGCCTTGGAGCGGTGATTAGTATGGTATTGTGTGTCTTGTACATGAATGTAGAGTAAAGCAACGTTGCATCTCCAAAAAGGTAAAGAATATAATATGCATAGCAAAACAAAACACTTCTAGTAAATGTAATGCTATTAAAGATAGCCTATTATTGCAAAATATTTAAAAACTCAATTAAGAAAGGTCACAGTTTTTATAGCTAGATTAGCCTGACTAGACATTAGATAAATAAGTCTAGTAAATAAAATAGAGCACTTTAGAAAGTCCTTGATGGAAATGTATTAGTATTAATGTTTAACTATCATTCAATATTAAATCTCTGTTGTTGTTTTTAGATATGTCAAAGTGCTACTTCAAGGTATGTTAAATGGAAAACAAATACAATCTTCAGAAAACATCAGGGTCTAGCATACAAGTCATCAGACCTGCCCTTCCTCAAGAGAGAACGACTTTGATTGTACATCAGCTACCGGTAGGGGGAGCATAAGGATCCTCCCCCCTTCCCCAGCTTGAAAAAAGATTACCACGTCTGGAAAAAAAATAGCACAACCTGCCCACCTCTCCCCCAAGAATTGATTTCACTCTTTTATAATATTCTTGAATATGAACCAGAAAGCTAGGCTTACATTTAAAAAACTTAAAAAATAAGAAATGTAAGCCTACAACAAGTTTTTAGTCAAAATTCACATATTTATTTGAAATCTATATTAGGTGTGGGTATGAATGGGGACAGAATATGACCATTTCCCAAGTTTGTTATTTTGACAAACAGCCAATCAGATGTTGATTGACGCAGTATCAATTAAAAGTGTGATAAAAAACTTTTGGAAGGTGTTTATTTCAAAGCAATGGCTTTGTCACACATTTTGTATGGCCTATAATTCTTTTAAATAAAAATATATATTTCTGTGTTTCATTCATATATATCTTTGATTAATACATTTTTCTTTGTGGCATATATGTCACCGGCAATGTGTGAAATTTAGGCATTCTATATAATGCCAGAGTGGTTTTGGCAAAGTATTAAATAAACGAGTTTTGCTGTTGTATTTCATACTTATTTTCAAGTCCTTTGTCTTTTTGAAGTCCCGGAATATGTTATCAAGTCTTTTATCCAGTTCTAGATAGGCCTTGCACCATTTTATTGCAGGTTCACCTAATTCCTAGGATTTAAGTTGGTTAGGTTAGGTTATTTTAGAATAGGGTAGTAAGGTTAGGTTATGTTAGGTTAGGTTAGCTATTGTTCTCGGTAATAGGCATTTTATAAAATGCCTGGATTACACACATTGCCAATAACATATATATTTCATGTCTTCTTCTTGGGTGTTTTACACCCTCCACTGCCTGTGACCTTAAAATAGTATAAGTTGCAAGTTGCCTGGCGAAAGAACTACACACACAAAAATTAATACATAATTATTTGTTTGTATGTGGGAGAAGGACGCAATGAACTTCATTTATTATTTAAAACAACGGCCAAACAGCTTACAAATACACACAATTTTTAAAAATTTGACCAGGAAAGGATAACCTCAAAAGCTTCTAGATTAATTTGTTCATTAAACTTCCAAAAAAATTCTGAATAAAGGACTACAAATAGGTTTTGAGGCTTTCCAAATTTCCAAAAATTTTCAAGAAAGGACTCATCTTTGATTTTAAATATTTTAGCTAACAGCCGCCTCACCAACACCGGAGCTGGTAATATTTTATTATATGAACTACATAATGAAAATCACACCAAACCAATTCAACTATCCTATTGTATGCATGTAGACTTAATGTTTCGAGATACATCCAAAATGATTAAACCATTTTTTATTCAGCTATATCTATCTGTATTTTCATGCGAGCCTATTTTGTGCAATCAAAATCTATACAACTCATTCGGTTTGTACTAACCAAATCCCAAAAATGACCCTATACCTATACTTAGAATACACAACAATGTGGTCAATATTGATTGAATTAAAAATATAGGTTATGTTTCAATATTGAAATAGTGTTGTATAAAATCAACTATTGGCAGTAATCTGGATCGTTGGGTGCGTAAGCTGAGTTAACTACATCGGTTGGTCTGGTTTGTTAATGAAGGGGAGGTTGAGGCTCAAATAATGTTCCTAAATAATTTTCCGTTATATCTATATGGAAATGCAAGTACATGTTAACTAAAGTCTACCTAGTCCAGTCCTACCTAACTGGTGTGGATATATGATTGTCCCAGATGGGTGTTAAGATGTAATGCACACAAGAAACCAACTATTAACAGTAATTTTTGAGTGATATAATTATTATATGTTTTCATGCCTGCATTTGGTAATGATAAGCAGTTGCAAATAAAACTAATTGAGAAAAACAATTTGAAAGCCTATGCAATGCATGATCATTAATTTCTAATAAGCATTATAGCTCACTAAGTTTTGAAAATGTAAAATTTAAATTCTAGAGTAAAAATATTTACTTTACTATTTATGTTTTCTCATCACAAAAAAAAAAGTTAACCCACAATTTTAGGCTAAGAAAACTCAAATTATTTTTAACAGGTCATTTCGCTCGCGCATGCGTCTTTAAAAATGATACGAAATTATTTGAAATTTATTGTAAAACAATAAAAATTTAGTGTGCATATTGTTCGAAATAGTATAAACTAAAAGTAAGGGAATATCAAATTCAAACAAAATGGTTTTGATATAAGAAAGTACCATGGTTCAAGTTCTTTAAGAAAATATTTTAATCTTGGCAATTTCTTAGAGGCTCAAATTATATGTTTCAATGTAATTTCAGAAACAATACTTTTTTGTATTAATGAGTGTTAACAGTTTTTGAAATCAATTACAAATTAATTTTTGGTTAAAGTATTAGTGAAAACAAAGCTTATCCGCTCCACCCCTTAACCCCCCCACCCACCAACCCCACTGTATCTCACACCCCAGTCAGATTATACACATATATAATAATTATACTAATAATGTAGAGATGAGGAAGATTGAATTTAGAGAACATATACCCGCATTTGTGTGAAGGGAAACAGGTAAACCATTTAGGGAAAACCACCTTCAGTTGACCCAACCAGGACGCAAACCCCGATATCCCAGCCCTCTACAATCCAGCCTATTGCTATGTGATGCCTGTTTTTACAATATAGCCACCAAAGCAGATTAAATTAAGATGCTCAATGGATTACTCAAACAAATATAATATCGGTATATACTTTTCATAAGGTTACCATTCATTCCCCCACACCTCTAAAGATAGAAAATATCTTGATAATAGACCCTTTCAAAAATGTTGGTCGCTAGGAAACTTAGTACACTAAAACTTATGTTATAGCTAACTCCATGGTGTGAGCTCGCAAGCGAGCTATACCGACTGAGTGGCCGCCACCATTAGCGATGATAGTGCCAACATTTGCAGCTAGAGTATGTAATATGGTCAAAACAATAAGCTCCTTGGCCATTAATCTCAGTTTTCTAAACCAGAGCTACTAATTCTTTATTCAAGTAATTTCTTAACTGTCCCCACGAGGCTGAATTTGACCCCATTTCAGATTCACTGCTTCAAAGATGAGTTTTGGATGCGCCTGGGATCGAATCTGAGACCTCTTGATCTGTAGTCAGGAACTCTGACTACTAAACCACTGTTTGAAAAGTAATATTTTTAACTTTACATATAGTAATTCATAATAAAAAAACATAAATAAATTTAAAATTTTTAAAGTGGAGAATTTGTAGCAACTTAAACAAATTTGCAAGACTGTTCTTTTTTGAGGAGTGAGCAGTGAACAAATGTCAAAATCTTTTGTTGTTTGTGCAACTTTTTAACGAGTATCATTATTATTGGTTTTGCATTAGATAAGCTTAGTTATAGTGCCTTGTCTATGAAATCCAAAAACAGTGAATTTGTTTTGTTTTTCAATAAAATAACTTATAAAAAAATTGTAATGGATGTTTTATTTGATAGTGAATAGAAACTTATTTCTTCACCCACCTATAAACAATGTGTTCTGAATAGTTAAACATTTTTGAAATTTTGTAACCATTACTTTTTAACTAAGTTTGAGTGTCAGCTAGCAAGAAACGTACCCTAATAGTTAATCATTTTGAGGGGGAAGATGAAGAAATGAAATAATAAAAACAAAGCCCTATATGTAACCTATAGAACAATGAAGGATTGGGATTTTTTCCATTCTTGGATTAAATTTTTACAAACTCTGTAGGCCTATAGCAATGACTTAACACTAAGGTTGTAAAAAAAATTTTAGTTATCAATTAATTAATTGATATTTTGTGCTCCATTGTATGTTAATTTTATTTCACCCAAAACTGTGGCAAAAACTTGGTTTAGGTCCTAAACATGAAGCTGAAAGTTGAATTAGTATGGAGGAAGTAGTGTTCTATATGCTCTCCACTAATAATAGTGTTAGGACCGTATCGAAGGGGGGTATTTTGAGAGTTCAAGCCCCTCCTCCCCCAAACAAAGTATTATTGAACATTTATTTTATATTCTTCCTCAATACATAACTTAATGAAACCTATTGTCTGCAAAGACAATTATTATATATATAAAGAATTTCAAAAGGTATATTTTCTTTAAAAAAAAATCTTGCTCTAAATAGTGAAATTCAGCAAATATCTCAATCTACATTATCTTTGCTTCTGTTTTAAAGAATTTCAACATCTAATCAAAAAATAACTTAACAAGATTCCTGATTTATGGTGCATGCACCAAAACTAGATTAGTTTTAATTTTAGACGGCATATAATAAATTAAGGAAATAAGTACGAAACTAATAATAAGGTATGAAAATTATCATTATTATTTAGAAAATATTAATTTTAGTTTAGTATTATTTTAATTTTTCATATTATTTTGAAAATATTAATTTAAATGTATTTTGCAAAATATCTTACATTTTCAAATAAATACTCATGAAATATTTGATTCTTTATTTAAAAACTTGAATTAATTATTTTACCATTAATCACATGTTTTTAAACTGTGTATAAAAATAATTTATCAAATATGTTATAGGCCTGTATAATTTATTTAAGTATGGCACTGGCCTCTTGATATATTGGTGGTCAGAGCTCCTGACTGCTCTCCTATAGGTCCTTGGCTCGATTCCTGACTGGTACAGGGGGATTTTTCTCAAAATGAGGGTTGATTAGTCTTAAGTTAGGTTATGATCTTCATTGGCTTTACCCCATCATATTCACTATAATCATACTCTCACCTCATCGGGACATGGAAAGAGCATCCACATTAGTATTGGCTAAGCTTTCTTTAAACTGAGTTACAGATTGATGTAGCCCAGACACACCATTAAATTAATATAAATAACGTAGCAATATTATATACTTTATTTCAATTCCAAACCTTTTCAAAATAATTTATTTGTCAAAATGTGCTGTTCATAATTATAGGTGTATTAATGTATAAATACTAAATATATAAATGTATTTAAAATATTAGAACTTGAGTAAATGTAAGATACTCTACTTAGCAAATATAACATAAAATATTGTATAAATAATATGTTTTTATATCCACAATATTGAAATATGTTGTGTTATTGTGTCTTAATTTCAACAATGTTGGTAAATAAATCCGTTTCTATCATTTTTACAAACTGGAAATGTATTATTTTGAAACTTCAACATAGAGTACCATAAGTCTAGTCAAAATATTCATAGAGTAAACAGGTTCAGCACGCAACTATTCATGCCTTAGTCAGTATTGTTTAGTTAATACCAGAGAATCGGGTTGCGGGTGACTTAAAACACATTTTGGTACTTTTTTTTTTATTCTTTTAACATTATCTTTAATCCAAACAGTTTGTAAAACCAATGTTAGATCCGACCCTTGACAACTATTATAATATAGCTAGCCTAAATGCTAAATATCAAGTCTGTAAGTGAAAAAACATTTTAACAAATTGACAAATGTCAGGCGTTACCTCTTAAACTGGGGTGACTTTGAAAGCCTACTAGCTTACACTTGAAATTCAAAGAGTTTAGTGAGATGATTTTGGCCATTATTAATTTATAGACAAATTACACAAGCAGATTAAAATAAAATGGTATGAGTGTAAATCAACTACTACTATACATAAACAGACATTCAATTTCTCCACATAATTAACATTCCCAAAAATGAACATTAGGTATATAAAAAAAATATAGTTCTCTTCTTAGTCTATATAGTGTTTTTTTTTGTGTGTGTGTTTTTTTTAATTTAAGAACAACTTGAGTTGTATTTATAGTGCATTCATACTCTATTTTGGATAAAATAAAATATGTTTATTTTTTAGATTTTTTTCCCCATATAGACCATTGTATTTATTTTACTAAGGAAAGACATGAATGTTTTAAGGACCAGTCTTCAATATATTATGTATATCAAGCTAGCCATTTGGATTTACACTATACCCAGCACCTCAAATCCCTTCTTTTATCCATGTTTGGTACAAATGCATCGCTTTTTACATTGCATAGGGTGGCTTTATCTCATAATTAGTTGAAGCCACCATCATAAAAGATGAGCTGCTCTTAGATATGCCTTTAACAACCTCTAGATGTTTTACCCCTCTTATCACAAATATTCAAGTTTTTCCAAGCTAGTCGCAAACATTTATTTTGTCAACATTAATTATATTGGTAGGTGGTACACCAATAATAGCCAGAGCTTATAAATTATCTGAGTATTCTGACAAATTTTTTGTCAACAACAGCACAAATTCTTAATATTTCATCCTAAATTTGATGTGAGGTTATAGTGTTTTTTTTAATCGATCCCACTCAATCCCTAAACTATTATTTTTAATTTTTGATACAGTCTGACCACAATGGTTTAAGTAGCCTTGCACAGTAACCTATCACACTCTTAAAGAAATCCTCTATTTAGAACATCATACATGCTATTGACAAAGCTTTACATCTTCTTTCAACAATGCCGCACCTTCATCTTAACAATACCATCGTCTTTCAATTAATCTTGCAGGATAATTTTTGGCACATCATATTTCTCAGGTGCAGTTAAAACATACATTTTATTTACTTTAACATCATGAATAACATTTTCAAGGTTAGGCTTTTATAGGTTAAGTGTGGATGATCTCGTAAAACTTTTGGGGATAGGACATAGTAGGTACCCATCATATAATAACTTTATATACATTTGGCGAGCATCCGCATGCGAGCCCAAGGGCAAGTGTGTAGACGATAGACTCATCTTTGCTCAGAGTCACTCATTGACACCCACCTTTGCGTTGGTTTTTACGTCCAAATAAAAGAACCCAAAATCAAACATGAGCGCACCCCTGTACACAGTCACATTGATCAGTCAGTTTTCTACACACTTTCAGTAAGAATGTCCTGTGTCGTCAACACTTATATTGAAATACGTTGTGTATTATTGTAATGACTGAAGCAGCGAACTAACATTGGAATACCTGGAAATTTATCAAGGAGAACCTGCAATATGTAATCCACAACACTGATTGCATTAGGACTGATATATTCTGACATAAAAACTGTATGCACTTAATAAACATAAAGACACATCTGCAACTTCCACGTCCACTATGAAACTGAACTAAACTCAAATGAAGCAGTGTGTGGACAATTAGCATTTTGCTTCATTCATGAAGCTAGAATTTGGCCGCTTATCCATAGAGACATTAAGGCAAATGTGTAGAGGCGGCATAAGGTTTATTAAAAAAATTATTTGTTTTTTCTAACTAAAATATCAATATTTAATTATTAATTTTATAAACAAGTTAATAAGTTGCATAATGAATAGATGTATACATAAGTAAAAAAAAAAATTCTATTTGGACAAAATTACAAAAATAAATCACCAAAGAAACATGATTTTGGTTTGCCATTTGTATCTCAAAGAAAATGTATGGTTTTTATAAGATGCAAAAAATGTCAATGATGACCACATTCAGGCCTCAGATACTTTCCAAATCTATAACTACTCTGGAAAATGAATACTTATTGTTCTATGATCTTGTTTAAAACATCTTAAACATCTTCTAATGAAATAACATGAAGTAAGCTACCACATGTATCAATCACAACTGGGAACCTCACGGATAACTATATTAAATTGGCATGGGTGATATTTTGGTGGAAAATAATTAATTTTAATAGTATTAATTAATATTTACTATGACAGTTCTTACCCAGCCATGTGACTTAACCTAACCTTCCACATGCAAATATATATTAAAAGTCTTATTAATAATGATACAGTGAAATTAGGTCTACTTAAACCTTTGAATAATATTTCTATGAAATAAGTCATTTAATGTATATAGGAAAAGATGACATTATACAACACAAAGGATGGGCATAGTACCCATCATATAAAGCTGAGGTTTCCCACTTAAAAAAAGTATGGCAGCCATAATCGAATCCACGAGTCTAATGGCAACATAGTTGGCTAATTGTTTTCGAGCTATGCAAAAATTGGGAGTGAAATGAAAAGTTTTAGTTCCAACATGTTTCATTACATATTAAACAAGTTTTCCGATTATATTTAACTACCTATCTTTGATGAGTCAATATAATACAGCTGATGAAAGGAAGCACTCAAATATGAACATAACTTGGAGCTTTCATGGATTTTTCCCACACAAGTAAAAACTTTGTGTTTCTATGCTAAAAACATCGATTTTTCTAAAAGTACGTAGTTTACATTTCCAAGATACTCTTTTTAAAACCTGTTCAAGTTACAGTAACTTAACTAAGTTTATTTAATAAATGTATTTTGAACTAGACATTGACGATAAGAGTCATAAATAAAAAATGTGCTACCAGTTTATTGTAAGAAATGTAGTTAAATATGAACAGTAAATGTTAAATAATATTGTATCTGAACAAAATAAAACGTTGATGTGTGAAACTCCATACTGATCAAAGTCACCCCAAAGGTTAGTTGAATTAAAGTTGCTGTAGGCCTACATATTAAAAACCAACGAATGTATTTCACAATGGGGTGAGATTGACACTTTAGGTCTTGGTTTTGTTAGTTTTTAAGCCATACCAAGTGGTGTATCAAAGTGACCCAATCCTCTGGGGTGACTTTGATGTATACCATTTATTAAATTTTCTGGCCTGTTTGTTTAACTTTTGATAAAAGTGATACTGAATATTTGCATGCTAACGTGGCACAGTTAGTAAAATCCATTTTTATTTATTTTTATTTCAACGTTATCTCCAAAATAACTACACTAATGTAAAAAATAATAATTTAAAAGTCACCCCACCCTCCAGGTATCAAAAATTAATTAAAATTGGTAAATTTTGGTGTTATTTGATAGCGGTCTTCTTATGTGTGTAGTAAGAAAATGGGCATACTTATATTATAATAAAATAAAGAAAATAATCTGTATATAGGCCTACTCTTGGTCTATCTAAATGACACTACTCCCAACATGTCTAATTTTCTTGGCATATCTAAAATCCCCTCATGTATATCCAAAATATAAAATAGGCACACAAATATCAGGTATAAACACTAACGACCCAAATGTAATGTACAAACTACAAAATATTAATTGATTAAATTAATAACTATCAAATTCAATAAAAAAATTGAATCAACATTCTAAAAACAGCATTAGTTTATAATTATTATTTAGCACCGCGTCTTACTATCCGTTCGGATTATACGCATAAGTACTAATTACGCTAATGGATTAGGAGTTGGGGAGGTTGAATATAGAGGAAGTGAACCCGCATTTGCGTGGAGGGAGAGTGGAAAACCATTTAGGAAAAACCACCCCCAGTTCACCCGACTGAGATTCGAACCTCGATCTCCCCATCCTCAGCGGTCTGGCTCAACACGACTGGCGCGTTAGCCAACTACACCACCGAGGCGGGTATTATTAGTTTCTAAATCATGTTTAATTCAACCTAGGCTACTTTAAAAATACAAATTAAAATTAATTACCTTACAGAAAATTACAGCGATTGAAAACAAAAGGCTCTTATTTATTAAGCCTATTGAAAATTATACTAAAATGTAGCTAGTTGTTTGATCATTTACTTGGCACTAAAAATGACTAGTAGATGATCTATTTATTTTTTTGACTGCGTCTTACTACCCGTTCGGATTACGGCTATGTAGCCTACTAATCACACTAATATGTCAGGGATTAGGAGGATTTAATTTAGAGGAAGTACACCCGCATATTCGTAGAGGTAGAGTGGAAAACCATTTAGAAAAAAATACTCGTGCACGCGACAGGAATCGTATCCCAAGCTTCCAGTCTTTGGCAGTCAAGTCTATTCACTGTTGCGGGAGTAGCGCCTTAGGCCATGCGGCCATCGGACCGGGTTATATAAATTATAAATGGGTCGTCCAGACACCCATTTTATGCTTCTATACAACAATGTTTAGGAAATATTTACTTTTTGAACTTACGGTGATAATTTACGATGAAAACTCAGTTCTTTACGTAATCTTGAAGTTTTGTCGAAACCAACTTACACTTTGTTTACAATTTGTGAAATTAAACTTTACATCACGTTTTCCATCAAATAAAAATACTGGATCCAGGGTTATAAACACAATTTATTTTGTAGTCAACATAATACTAAAATTATACATAGAAATATAGATAGATAGTTAAAATAATGTATAGTTTGGTTGATCTTATTTTAGTATTATAAATGGTTGAACAAGTAAGCATCAGTTGTAATACTTGTAATAAATTAAAAGGAACGCTAAGCTACATACTATAAATTTTTTATCTAACATAATCATTCTGATGAGCTTGAATCCTGAGCGAAATATATCAACAGATCATAATTGTACTATTCAGTAAATATTAGAAAAAAGTGGGAATACAACATGACGATTCATCAGTGGCGTGTGGTGGATATTTTTATAGGGTAAGCTATCATGATTTTTTAAATGTGAAGATTAAATTTTATGTTAAATATATTAAGGTACTTACCTTATTTTTATTTAAGCTAGATTCTTCGATTCTTCTTAGTAAATTCCTCAATCACGAGATCGGATTTTGCCTTAATTGTTGTAGAATACCTTTTTCAATAGATAGCACTGACAAGTCTGTGAGTCTTTCTTGGCCTTGTGAATTGCATGCATAATATTTTATTCTTTTTAATGCCAAACAACTTCTCTCAACAGAAGCACTTGTTGTCGGGATGGTTACAAAAAGTTCACACAGTTTTACCAATTGACAATATGCTCTTTGTAGATCATTTGATTTAATAAAAATAAGCAAATCACTGACATTTTTGTGACGCAAATCCTGTGAAATGTAGGTGACTACAAACTATGATCTTAAATAAGAGAAATCAAACATACTACCATAGCTGTCTTTTAAGCTCTGGAAAGTCATCTCGGGGAAACTGTGTTTGTATTTTTCAAAATTATTTACTTGTAAGAGTTCTAAAAAAACATAATGAGTCCAAGTTCTTGAACCTATCACTTAGCTGTATTATAAGTGTGTCCAAAATCTCACAGTATAGGTGCTTGTAATATATTTTTACATCAAAGGTGTCAGAATTTCTTGGGCGTTTTTTTTAGGCTCATTCACGTCAGACTCTTCGTTGGTTTTGGTCCAGATTCTCTCAAATTCTTCAAGCTTGTTTTTCAATTGCTCTTGAAATTCTTTTACTTTTTTTTATGCAATAACCGATGTCATTAATTTTGGCTTGCAATATATCAAATAATCTAGTAAGAGGGAAAATATCAGCAAATGTACTTAGTATAAAATTAAAATTGAAATCATGCATTGATACTTCAAATCCACGCTTCTTGATCCCATTTTTCCTCTGGATCTGTAATCTTTCCGAGCAACGAAATCAGTTGATTCGTATACTCGTAAATAGTTTCAATCAATCTATAATTATAATTCCAGCTTGTAGAAGCTACTCTTGGAAGCCTTTTCATTATTTCTTCATCCAGAGCTCGTATTCTTTTGGTTGATTTCGAAAAAAATTATGATAGGCCATTCAAAGTAAGAAAAAAAATCTGCAGTCTTTGAGAAGGAGCACGCCCTGCGACAATACAAGATTAAGCCAGTGAGCAAAGCAGGGTACAAAAATTGCATTCGGAAATGTTTGAACTGCAATACATACAAGTGCCCAGCCATGACCGCAGCCCCGTCGTAGCTTTGTGCAATCAGCTTTTGTTCACAACCATACTCCTGTATCAATTTTACAACACAGATGTATAGTCCGTTCGCTGTTCTGTCATCAGAAATATTTCTGAAGCCCAAAAATCTCTCATGTTCCTGTCCATCTTGAGTAACATAGCGAAAGAAAGAAGACAATTGGGAAAAATTATTTACATCTGTTGTTTCATCCAGTGTGATGGAAACAAAATTAGTTTCATTGATCTCTTTTTTTATAATAGACAGTAACACATTTGAAAGGGCATTGATCAAATCATTTTGAATCAAATTCGATAGTCCCGTAAATATAGATGAATGTTCTAAATAGTTCTTCAATTTTTCACCATACTCACTTACAAGATTCACTAGTTCTACCTAATTACCTTTATTGAAAGACTCACTCGTTTCATTGTGGCCTCTAAATGCCAGTTCTTGCCGTGCTAAAAAACAAACTACATCAATGAATCGCTTCATAATTTCTTTATTCTTCCTAACAAGTTCGTTGTGTTGAGAATCCCATATTTTTTTCTGTTCATCAAGCATTAGATCAATTCTAGTTTTTCCAAACATTTTTACAGCAATCATGGCTTGTAAATGATTTTGGGACAAACTGGGTTTTTTATTGGCTTTGTGTATGTTGACCATGTAATTGTAACCAGTACTGTTCCAAACACACTTGTCATTTGAAAAAAGAAGACAAGACCAACAGTATAACTTTTGTACATGAGGACATCCCGTCAACCATTAATTATTATTGAACAAATGTGAGCTGAAACGCCTTAAACATGATTTTACTTTTGTACTAATGTTCAGTTCAGGTGTAGGTCTACCACATTGTATTATTTGTTTTTTCTCCTCGAAAGTAAATGAAGCAAAGCTTTGTTTTAAAGTGTTACCTATGACGCAATCACATTTTGGTTGATCTGTAGATCCGCATGGTCCGACTGGATATCCATTTTTCTCAACGGTATAGTACGTAAGAAGTAAGATTGCTTATCTTGACGTCATATACACTGTGAATACCACGTTACACAACTCACACATATAACCTAACACAATACATTAATACGTTAAAAAGTACAACCATTATTGACTGGTGATTGTTTTAAACACTAAATAAATATTATTTTTATTTTTATGCGGTTTTGGTCACGTATAGTAAGAAAATAACCAAAGAATGTGTAGCATTTTAGGAACACAAGGGTCTGCACCCAAGTGATTGCGGGTCCTGTGGCGATAACAGCCGAGCGCGACCGACTGAACGCGAGTACACAGTTTAGAGGAACGTACTACGCAGGCGCGGTGCTATTCCCTCACAGACCACAGAGTCAGAAGAAGAAAAATCTGTTGCACATTGGGATTCGTATGTAGAACAAGGAGCACATTATATACCAAACAATAGTATATCGATGATTAAACTGACACTCATAACTTTTTTGTTAATGATATTTGTATTTATGTATCTATTTGGCTCTAGGTAAGCAATGCGTACCTTGCGTCTATGGAATACACGCCACTGTGATTCATCAATTAGGTATACATAGATTTTAAAAATGCCTATGATTAAGTTAAAATAAATTAATTATATGACATTTTAGTTAAATTTGGGATACCCATAACTTGTCAAGCTATTATTGAGGTATGTTTGAGTGATATGCGTGGCAAGGGACGGGCTACTTATCAGAAACTTTTGAAGTACATATTGGGTTGAAACAAGGAGATGCGCTTTCCCCATTTCTCTTTATTCTAGCTGTTATATAGGTTGTTAAGTATAAACATTTAATGTACAGTATCAAATCACTTGACAGAATGCCTCTTGTTGAGGTCACCGAACATTATAATAAAGTAATGTAGGGTCAGTGTTACCAACTGTCACATAACAATTAAGTTACACTAGCATTAGAGTATGATATTAGGGTAGTGCAAGAGAGTAGGGGAGGGTTAACATTAAACGTTACAATGCAGCTATTAGGATACTAAGATGATTTAGCTTTGTTGGTCAATAATAAGAAAGCTGTTGCAAGGAATGCAGACATTTTATTAGAGGCTAGTGCAAGGCCGTAGTCAGGGGGGCGTTTGGGGGTTCAGACCCCCCCAAATAGTTATGACCAAAAAATATATATGGCTTTATTTATGGTTCAAACAATATCAAAATTAAGGTACAAGTACAAATTAGGTGCTGTGTTACCATAAAAAGCACTTCAGAGAGCAGAACTGTTAATCATTTAGAGTATGTCCTAGCCTCAGGCAGTTAGGGGGTTATGTTGCCATAGAAAAACATTTCAAATAGCTTCTAGAACTGTTAATCATTTAGAATTTTTTCCAGCTTTCGGCAATTGAGGGATGTGCCCACCAAACCCCCCTGAAATTATTGGCTGGCTACGGCCTTGGGCTAGTGTTATGTATACGGTTTGGTTGCAATTAATGTATTGACATTTGGGCCTACCTCGCTTGTAGGCGTGATTGTGTTCACCAGCTGAATACACTTTTAAGGTTCATAATCCATGATGGCATTTGTGTCATGACCTCACTAACAGATATTAAGGAAATAGTTTGATAAGTGGACGCTGAAAATACTAAAGCTACTATCACATGACACTTAATTTTACTAGAAATCGATTGTGCTAGCTAGCGCCTAGATATCTGTATACTAGCTAGTACAATAGAAACGGGACTAGAATATTCACACGCTGCTAGTTTGGTACTAGGTTCTAGTACAAATATTTATGGAACGTCAGAGATTAATTTTTGGTGAAGCAGCTGCATTAATTATTAATAATGATATTGAAAATTATGAGAGGAAAATAATATGGACACGGGACTTCCTGTAGACGAAATAATGTTCGCGGGATACTAAAAATGATACATTCGGGTTGACAATAACGTTTAGTATCTCCCTAAATTTGTATTTATTTATGTATGATGTGCTCAGAGTCAAAGAACACAGATTTGGGACGATAATTTAGAGATTACATACTTCGAGCAATATATAATTCGACAAAGTTGGTGAGTTTTAATACTTAGGGACAATTTTATTTAACTAGAACAATATTAGAATGGAAAATAGAAAAAGATAACAGTCTGGAAATGCAAGAAATTACTAGGTCAGTAAGTTGTTGATATCTCGCCTGCAGCAGGCTGTCAATGAATGTAAAAACTCAGAAAAAAACAAAACAATAACTTTACCGGTTGCTCTCTATGGGTGTGAAACATGCTCTCATACATTACATTACAAAAAAATTAATAAGAGTGTTTAAAAACAATGTGCTTAAAAATATTCGGATCAAAAAGGGATGAGGCTACTGGGGAGTGGATGAGGTTACATAATGATGAGGTAAATAACCTGTACTCATCACATGACATTGCTATGATAATCAATTCTCGTAGATTACGGTGGGCGGATCAGAAGCGGATTTACATTATAGGCCTACTAGTTCCCTAATTCCCTATTTAATTTTATTCTTAGTTGATGTTTATTTTAACAATTTACATAACATACTTAGCTAAACTTATCTTCCCAAAAATAGCCTACAGTAAACATTAAGAACGTGTGGGATAGTAAATAGGCCTCGATCATATAATACTATATTTTTTATCCATAGCTAAACGGTTCTTAAGTACCTTTTCCAAATAATAAACAAATTATTATAAATACACAATGTTGTTTTAAAAAATCTACAAAAGAATATAGAGAAGAGGTGGTGTAAGTAATATTAAATGCTATGATGTGACAATCTTATTTTTGTTTTTACTTATCATTAGTAAATGCTACCTACTTTCCATAATATATTTCTAGCTGGTAATTGCTGTTCATTTTAACTTACATATAAACACTTATGTTAAATGTAAGTTAATATTACAGATTTACAGCTTCTTTTCAACTAACTGAAACATTTTATTTACTAATGAAAAATATTACGTGTATTTTTTAAAACATATACACTTTGACCTGTTTATGCTAGGTATGAAGTATTGTTGATCAACACCTTAAGAAATGGTAAGTACCCTAATAAGAATATAGACCATAATGGCTGCCGAGAGTAAGCCTGTATTTAATAAACAATACCTTTATCCCAACACCAACACCACTCAATATCAGCCATCTAGCGGTGGAAAATATAACTTTTAGCTTCACAATGTTATAATAGTCGTCGGGGAAAGGAAGAGAGGGTTGGGGTCTTTCGAATAGACCGTTAATAATTTCATCAATGAAAGCGACGTTCTTTCTAATTTCAATTCAAAGTTTGAAATATTGTCAGTGTTGGCTTGGGAATTGAAAAGTAGGTGAATGGCCACCATTTTTTAAATTGATGTGCTCTAACCGGGGCTGTAGGCTATATAAGGAGGGAAAGGGTTTAGTGTGTTCGACTCTCCCTTGATAGGCTACCATATTTTCTAAATAAATATATTTTAATTTATTCTTTGACTATGGTACCAGAATTATTTATAATATAGTTCGTTTATAATTATAAAAGCCATGTCAAAGTTTGAAAGGTTTTACAATAGAAGGTTCACCTCACAGATGAGACTTAGTTACTCTTTCATTAATACCGAAATATATATACAGATTAGAGCTTTTAATCTAGTAGTTATCATTCTGAAAATAAAGTAGGCCCACACAGAAAATGCTTTTGAAGCTCTGAACACTTGGGACCGCACTTATAGAGCCTTGAGAATACCTCGTACCACACCCGATTAGCGATTAAAAATCAGGTGAGAAATAATTTAATTTCATCTATACTGGGACTTTAAATGGCAAAGTTATAGCACAGCTTGTGGCTGAATTGGAACATAGCACCTTATTTCTACACAATTTATGTTAAATTTAATAGGATCTTTATATATTTGAAACTGTAATTAGGTATTTTATTTATAAGCAAGTACCAAATTTCTAGGTCCTAAAAAGAAGTTTAGGTACCTAAAATGGGTTATTCGAGGGAACTAACAAGGTTTCATAAAACAAAAAATAGGGCTTCAAAATAAACTAGGAAAAGTCTGAAAATAGAGAGAAAATATTGCATTCCAAACATATTGTTTTATATTAAAAGAATTATTCCAACAAAATGTTTATCTCCATAAAGTAATCGGTAAAGAATATATATCTGCGGTTAGCAAACTTAATTTTAACTTTTGTAAAAACATATGATTTGAAACAGAAGCCTTAATTCAATGGAAATGAGCAAACAATAACTTTAAATTGAATTGCAGGGATAGAATAGAAAACTTCAAGATTTTCTCCTCTTCCTACTTTTAACTTAAATAAATATAGACCCGCTTCGGTGGCTTTATGATCTATTCTTTACTAAACAGGCTACGGTGAGTTTTCTGTGTAAAATAAGCAAAAATAGGTGTTAACGACAAAATAGACTTTTTTTAATCAACATATAGGCTATAGCTCGCAATATAATAGGATAGACTGCCGATAACGGGGAGATCAAGTTTCGAATCTTGGTTGGGTGTACTGAGAGTTTTTTTGTCTTAAAATAGTTTTACACACTCCCTACAAGTAAATACGGGTTCGCTTGCTATAAATATAACCTTCCTTATCCACTATACCATTAGCGTAATTAGTACATACACGCATAGTCCAAACGTGTAGTAAGACGCGGTACTAAACACGATAAAAGGATTTGTTTGACAATTTTTAATATCGTTTTCAATAAAATACATGCGAAAATTATCAGAAGGCTTTAAATTTGTTTAAATTTGTTTGGATTTTGAGTTTAAAGTTGAAAAAAAAATTAATTCAACGACACTTTACGTTAAAATGTATACTTCTTAGAATAAAGCAAAAGGTTGGAAACCTAGATAGATGTAACCTTTCTCTCTCAAATGAAGTCATGTTTTGATAGGATAGCCACAGAACATTTTAAAATAATGTGGGATGTTTTCTAGAGTTATCTGTAAGCTATCACACATTTTAGAATCTAAACTTTTTAAATAGTCGGAACTTACTCTTAAATTGTATTTAAAATAATATTAAATAAAATCAAACCACTTAATAAATAATCTAGGATTTCTAAATGTCTGCAATGCTTCTCAATGCTCTCCCATATAACACCATTAATATCTTAACACAACACAAAATATCCATCTATCACAGTCACATTATTTAAATACATGTTTATAACTAACATAAACTCCAACTAAATTCTAAAAGTATTGACTACTCATACATTTTCCTGACTCCCCAATTTGTTTTAACCTGGCTACAACCTTGTCTCCAACCTAGCGAAGATAAGGGGCTATCCTCTTGAGCGTTTTAAAAATTAGATGCCTATAGAATCTATTTATAGAGGCTTTTCACACTGAGTCTAAAGTGTCGGAAAGATTTGTTTAAAAATAGCAATCACAAAAGATCTCCAGTGGTCAGGCCCGCAGCAAAGGGGAGGATAGGTCTGTGTGGTATGGAATGCCACTCCCCTCAAAAAATGCAACAAATACTTTATTTTTAAATGAATCCTTTTTATAAATTAAATGAAAAATAAATACTAATATTGTGTCTTAAATTATCATAATATTATTTATGAATGATTGCAAACATGTAAATAAAGAGGGATCTAAGTAGTAAAAGTCCCGCACCCTCCCTCAACCAAAATTTCAACTAAACCAAAAGTTCACTTTTCAAAAACGATAAATGAACAATAAAGAAATCCTCTCATTAAGCTTTAGGTTATCATATTAGTTATTAATAATTGTTATATACCCGCTTCGTTGGCCGTGTGATCTAATGCGCTACTCTTCCGTTAGACTAGACTGCTGAAGACGGGGACATCAGGGTTCAATCCCAGTCGAGTGCACTGAGGGTGGTGTTTTCCACTCTCCCTCCAAACAAACGTGGGTAAATTTACTCTAAATTAAACCTTCCTAATCCCTAATATATTATCGTAATTAGTACATAAGCGTGTAGCCCAAACGGATAGTAAGAGGCGGTGCTAAAAATATATTGTTTTACATGCTAGTTTCAACGCAAGCAGTCATTGTGAGTCTAGGCTCTTTTCTTGAGCTGTGACGTCACGAGTATATGGACACGTACATTTGACAACAGCAAGCCAACATTTGTATTCATCATTTTTAAAAGTATGAGGAATGATCTAAGCCTCATCTCCTCCACTTTTGAAATCATCTAACTCCTCTCCAAAATGTTTCCCACCCTCACGTACTTTCTCTGCCTCACAGTCCACTAACACCCTCCCCACCCCCCGTCTTCCTCCACACCCCCTTACCAGAAAATTTGAACTCTAGATGTACCTCAATTTTTCTACGAATGGGTATTTGGAGCGCCTTTAAGAAAATACAAACTTTTTTTGGTCAACATTGATAACATTTTACTAGTACTATATTATTAGTGTTATTTTATAGAAATTGATATTTTTTATCAACTTGATTTGACTCATGAATACGTTAAAGATCTACTAGCTTTTTATAGCTGTCAGAGAGGTAAATTCCAAAGAAAATTGGAGTATACATTGCTAAGGATACAGTTGAATGTTTTGAAACAACCTTCCAACTTTACATCCATTACTGTTTCCAGTCTGTGGCCAGGGTCAGTTTTTTATTCAAGACATATATTTTCCACTACCAGTATGCTAGGCCTTTCGTAGCTTCACATGCCTTACAATCCACGTTAAACTGTAGGTCCTCCATTTCATTTCACAATCACCCTACCATAACACATTAACGTAAGTGCGTATAAACCGAATGGGTAGTAAGACGCGGTGCTAATAATAATAATAATAATAATAATAATAATAATAATAATAATAATGCTGAGTCTGACCCGAGTTTTGTTAAATATAAGACAGGAAATTTAAGAGTATTAAAAAATACAAAAATTAGTAGTGACTTATTTTGCTATGATAATGACTATATAAGGTTGCTTGCACCCGTTAAAAAATATTGTACTCGTGTTCCACCAATCAAGTAGGACCTTAGCGAAGTGATATGAGAATGTTTGTTTATTTCCTGTCTGAGGTTAGGATGAACCAATAATAGCTGCTTTTACCAGCAGCGTCAAAAGAAGCGGAGTGTCAGCGCTTTAAAGCACTACCAGCGAATGGGTCTTCCTTTATGCACATGTGTAAGACGGTCAGCTGGCTACAAACCTTGTTTGAGACGCACGTGAGAGGTAAGTTGTTTTAACGCCATGACACTCAAGACTGGCTAAACGCTGGTGACTGCCCACTTTTTTATAAGCATTGTGTAAACGTTTATCAGCTAGCGAATTTTGCAGCCAGATATTTGCTCAGGGAAAGCGTCAAGGTGGCGTCAAAATAAGCTAGCGAATATTATCAAAAGCAACACCGTGTAAATCACCCTTAAAGATTTTCAATCGATGTAATATAATGTGCCAAAGGGAGCCAGACTGATGTTTAACGAAGTAGCTTGCAAATGCAGAGTTTCAACTTTCTATGTTTTTATGCTAGTGACACCGGTGGTCATTTGGCTTAAGGCGTTTAGTTTGCAACATACGGTATGTCAAATTAACTCCATAGATGAACACAACTTGAGCTTTCTTTAGGTCTGCAAGTCTATGCCAAATTGAGATTGCTATTATATCTAATTTTAGATATACCCTTGTCAGAGGTCATGCAGTCTAAGGTGTAAGAATCGCAATATGTAGAGTTTAAATAAACTACAGGTGTGCACATTTAAAAGCTACCCCAAGTAAATTTAACAAAAAAATCTCTGTTGATGTGTTTTTTTAGAGCTCTTCACACCACTGCTCATGTAGTTGAAGGCGTCAAACTAATAATGTAGGCCTAATGTAAAAGTAAAAACTTTATGCCCGAGATGTAAAGTTGGCCAAGCAATTTAAGGCGTCAGACTCAAAATAAAGAGATAAAAAGGCTTCTCTTGAAGATCACATCGTCATCTTTAGTTAAATTACATTTCAAAGTTTCGCCTTTCTATGTTTCTTGATTTTGAAGTTACCCATACCATTGATCTAGCGGTCTAAAACGTAATGCTCTGAATATATGTTAATAAAGATAAAAAAACTCTTGAGACGCACAGACTAGGCTTACACTAAGTACTTAGGTGGGAATATAGGAAACACGAGAAATGGCCAGTGTTTTTATAGTTTTTATAACAAAATATTTTTTTTGACCAAAATTGATAAAAATATGTCTACAGTAGACATAAAGAGTTTAATTCTCTTCACATGGTGAGCTCAACATTTCTTGAATATCTGTCAAGAGCATATCAACATTGGATGACAAAACTTTTAAATGAAGATAAAAAGTTATAATTAAATACCAGGACACAATTGACAGATATTCAAGGACTGTTGAGGTCACCATGTGAAGAAAATTAAACTCTATCTTTGTTGTACTGATTTATTTTGACAAATAAAAAATCTATAAAAACTGTATAAACACTGGCCATTTCTCTCTTCCTCTACATCCCCACCCTAAGCCAAGATTCTTCTGTTTATGTTTCTTGATTTTAGTGTTTAGGGTACTGTTCATAAAGCTCAAAATAAATTCAAAAGTAAATATAAATATGTTTGAGTTGTTGATTTAAAAACATTCATAAGTGCACATTATGAGTTTTTTCTTTGTACACAAACAAGGTCTCAGCTGGCTAAGCCTTTAGGTGCGCAATGGTCACATCTTTAGGCTCACTAACATTAGGTTTGCAAAGTTTCATCGCTATAGGCTTATTGGTTTTTGAGATACCAGCAATGGTGTCCACGCGGTCTAGGGCATTAATCTTTGAATCAGCTGTCATTTAATGGATACGTCATCTGTTTGTCTAAATGGGAGATAAATCAATTAAAGGTTTTATGTAATAATGTGAATAGTGTAAATACGAAACAACAAAACAAAACTAAACTCCCCGCTTAGGTGGCCACGTTGTCTTGCAGTAGACTTGACTGCCGGTGACGGGGAGAGCAAGGTTCGAATCTCGGTCATATGTACTGAGGGTGGCTTTTCACTAAATGTTTTTCCACTCTCCCTCCAAGCAAATTCGTGTACACTTTCTATAAATATGAACTTTCTCTATTCCTAAAATCATTAGCGTGATTATTACATAAACGTATAATCCGAGCTGTTAGTAAGACGCGGTGCTAAGAAACCAACAAAAAAAAAACTAAACTCTAATATCCATTTAAATTTAAGATTGGAAATTTATTCAGTTCGATTAGTGGTTGATATTTACTTTCTCTCGACCTCTTGGAGAGAGGAGGTAGGCCTATTGTGATCGCAAAAAAACAAACTAATCTGAGATTTCGATGAATGTCGACGTTTTATGACCCCCTAAAACAAAAAAATTAGTTTTTGTGATGTCGTCTGTTTGAATCTGGGCCAAGAACCGATATTATTTTACCAACCGGGCTAAATCTTCGTACCTAGGGTTTTCATAAGGTTACCTAGGGGGATTTGTTGAGTTAGATATCTAACCCCAATACTTATGGTAGTTTACTTAAGGGCTAAAAGAGAAAAAATATATATTTTACCGAATCTTATTTAAATATTTTGTTTAAAATTCTTAATTATATCAAGGAGCTGGGTGTGAAGAGTGATTGGAGGGAGAAAGCTCAGGACAAAACATGGTGGCGGCAGATTGTGTGGTCGGCGCGTGGTCTTCAAGGCCTGCGATAGCCGTTAATCAATCAATATAGGCACTGTTTGACATTACAAACAAAATGGCGCATCTAAATTTGATTAGGAAATAACTTGGATAGAACGTTACATAATATGCGGATATCTCTAAATTTGATCAAATCTCCACAATTCTTTGAGATTACTTTCGAAAAGTTGTATGACCATTAAAAATAAGCCACTTTTATTCAAAACGGTATTTACAAAACCAATATTTTCCGAGCTTTAACGTATATTTGTTTTTTAAATGGAGGTCTGGGAAAAGGGGGAGTTTATTGTTATGCTCTTTGGTGGACACATATGTTCCTTTTTCTCAATATATTTCTTTATCACTGTATATTATTTCAGCTATGCTCTTTGGTGAATACATATGTTCCTCTTCCTCAATATGTTTCTGTATCAGTGTATATTATTTTATTTATGCTCACTAGTAGAATGTGATACTCTCCTTACCCAGTCCGATTGAACACCTATTTTTAAAAATTAACTCATGATTGGAAAGTCACATTTGAATAATGTAAAAGATATCTTGGCCCATGACAAGTAGGAATGTCTCATAGAAGACCCTGGGAGTACCCACCCCCCACTCTAATCTTATATTTCCCATATATTATATTCCAGTGTTCAGCCCCGAGTGAATCATCCTGTATTTCTGCAACGATGTATATTATCTCGTTTCACGCATATTACGAGTTTTGATTAAATGTCTCCGTTTTTAGGTAAAGAAGCGAGAAAGTCTGTGAGGGGCACCCCTATATTTATTTTCCTTTGTGAACAAGCAAGATAGAAAACAAATCAATAGGTCCTACTTCATTCAAAAGTACATAACAAGCTGTTCACATAGTTTAAGAGATCAGTGTCTTAAGGTAGAATGAAGGGTACGCGAAAAAAGGCCAATGTTTTTACAGTTTTTATTGAAAAACTTTTTTTGGTAAAAATAAATAAAATATTTCTTCAGTACAAACATAGGATTTAATTTTCTTCACATGGTGATATCAACAGTTGTTGAACATCTGTCATGAACATGGTGGAATTATCTAACAACCTTTTTAAATGAAGAGAATAAGTTGTCATTAAATTCCAGGACATCCTTGAAAGATATTTTTTAAAAAATGTTGAGGTCACCATGCGAAGAAAATTAAATTATTTGTTTGTACTGGAGCAATATTTTATTTATTTTGTCCAAACAAATATTTTGCCATAAAAACTATAAAAACACTAGCTTTTTCTCACGTTCCCTTCCATTCAATCTTAATACATGTCAACAATTATTTTTAAAAAATACACCCTCAGGTTACCCTAAATATGTTTTAAAAGTTTCAGCTTTCAAGTTTTCTTAGTTTTGGAGTTCAACCACCTACAAGCGAATGTACAAATACATATCCTATTTTATTTTATGATAAAACATAAAAGAGCGGATAATGGACCATGAGTAGCAATTTGGGGATCACTGATCTGTATATCCAACCTTACAATTACAAAACGAAGAGATGCTCATCAATTTTCAAATAAAAACTTACGCTGACCATTACAACTGAAATGGTCCCTCCTTCTAATCGTTTCGAGAGCTTTTACGAAAGATCAGAGGAGGTGGTCGGGAGAGAACTTTTTACGATTACATGACGCTCATTCCTGTAATAGGAATACAATCTATTTAGTACGCAGTTTAACTTCTCTTCTAAGAACATATCTAAAAAAAAAATTGGTAGGCTTTGTAGTGTTTTATCGCTATTGTTTTTATAGGCACTTATAGTTGAGCTATAAGCGTTTGCTACTAAACTTCTAGTGAACTCCAAATGCCTCTTACCTCACCTGATTTTACAACAAACACAGACATTGAAACCTCATCGAAAACTAAAGTAAATAAATCTTAAAGAATGTTTGTTCCCCATCTTATGCTAGTGCAATAAAAATTTAAACATTAAAACACTACACAATTTCATATCTCAGTGAGTCTTTAAAAAGGTGAAATAATATCATATTTAGCCTAAATATTTAATACATTAACGCAATAGCATAAATTAATAGATGCATAAATTTTTTAACATCCTGTCTTAGTACCTGTCCGGGATATATGCCTATGATCTATTTAGGCCCATGTTTTAGAAAAAAGAAAGTTTGAATTTAAAGGAAGTGTACTTGCATTTGTATAAAGGGGAAGTGGAAAACCATTTAGGAAAAACTACTCAAAGTATATCTGACCGGGAATCGAACCCTAATATCCCCATCAATGGCAGTCTAGTCTATTGAACAAGAGGGAAGTCATAGATCATACGGCCACCGAAGCCGGTTATTAATAAATCAAATCTTTGCTAATAAATAAGAATATTTTGACTTTTAAGTAATACAGACCAAGAGGCCACCACTGTTAGTGATGGTAGGGCCAACATACGTGGATAGAGAGTCATGTGGTCAAGCATTGATGGTCTCATGGTTTAAGAAATCGGTCTTACATTATATTTGGACTAACGGCTGGATGCACTAAGGGTGGTTTTCCACGTTCAATTTTCACTATGGATTTTCCACTGCCTTTATACATTAACGCGAGTGAACTTTCATTAAACAACCTTTCTTATCCCCATACTTTTGATAAGTCAGTCAGAAAAGTAATTATTTTAAGGTAGGAGTTAAAGGACTTTTTCCTTCACAAACGATAAATCCAAGCCTGGTAAAGGGTCAGAAAACGAGTCTATTCTCTGTGCAATCTATTTATTACCTATTTCTCGAAAGCATGTCCTTCACACACAAAAGGCTACCAACACTAGTGCCACTAGCACTGTTGCCACATTGCATCCTCAAACCTTTCAAAAATTAATATGAATGAAATGAAGTTGACTACTTATGTAAATATTTTTATTTCTTGTTACATACTACCAATATTTAAAAAGTAGTTAATTAATTAATTTAGTTAAGAAAATAATATCCACAACAAATACATGATTCAATAGAATGAAATACCGATTATATCAGGGTTCAAATCCCGGTCGGGTGTACTAAGAGTGATTTTTTCTAAATACTTTTTCCATCCCCCTTAATGCAAATGAGGTTACACTTCCTAAAAATCTAACCTTCCTCATTCTTATCACATTAGCCTATTTAGTTATTTGTATAACCTGAACAGTTAGACACAGTGACAAAAAAAACAACAAAAAAACACATAAATATGATAAAATATACACGGAAATCCAATCCTGGTCTTTTTGTTTTACGTGTTCTACCACTTAGTCATCCTGGCACGTCTCGTATCCAGGGACAATTTTCACTGGTTGTTGTTTTGAGTCTAATCGTGATAACTGGTTTTTAGAATCACTAAAATAGCATCATATGATTTTATTTTAGTGATTCTAAAAGTAAATGAAAATATCTCATTTGGTTATAAAAGTTGGGATTTTTTTTCTGTTTAAAGGGAAATTAACTGATGTGAGGAACCTATATGTCTGAAGCTATCTGATAGCTTTCGAAGTAATTTGATTTTTTTTATCACCACGTTTTTCTACCCGTTCAGGTTATACGTTTAAGTACTTACTAATTACGCTAATGGGTTAGGAATTGGGAAGGTTGAATTTAGAGAAAGTGAACCCGCACTTGCTTGGAAGGATAGTGTAAAACAATTTAGTAAAAATCTCCACCAGTTCAACCAACCGATATTCGAACCTTGATCTCCTCGTCCTCGGCAGTCGAGCTCAACACGAAATTATCGCCACCGAGTCGGGTTATAATTTGATCTTGACAAAAATTGAATAGCCGTGGGTTTGGATTTTTATCTTACCTAAGCCTGCCTTAAAAAGAATGAAAGATTATTTGTTCACGCCAAAATGAGCTGACCAAGTGTCAACATTCTAAAGATGTGTCAATAGCAATATTTCAAGTCACAAATGTATTATAACATATCTAAACAAAAACATATTAGTAAAATGCTAATCTTTTGAAAATGGGATGAGCTATTATTAAATTGAAATTAAAAGGTTTATCCAATAAAATCTCTTGTAGGTCTGGCTAAGAAAAACTATAAAAAGAAGTCATTTTGTTCCATTTTAACCACATTTGTTGCATACTTTGTTCATTTTGAGAACCTCACTATTTTATTCTTCCCCTCCCCCGCTCTCCACCATATAAGGTTCATGTATAAAAGTGAAAAAAGTAACTTTGATCACTAGACCACAGAGGTAGTTTTTAATTATTTTTTAAATTCTGGCAAACAAAAATAGAATAAAATGTTATTTTCAAATGGCCCCCTGAATTATAAATAAATTGCGCTTTTATCAATCTCCTGAATTATTATTTTTTATTGAAATAACTTGTATTTTATAGCAGATTGTGTCTTAATTTTACGTTCTATTTACACAATATTTTAATATTACTAAGTTTATTAGTAAGTTTAGTTTTTTTAAGAACTAGAACCAGAACCGAAAAGAACAGAAACTTTTATTTTTCTATAGCAGTAATCATTAAAATTTTGTATGGAGAAGAACCGAAACAGGAACCAGAACCAATAAGTATTTTGGTTCGATTCCCTATTAAAAAGCTTTTAAAACATATACTTGGGGCGTTATACAAGACAACAGAATATCTCGAAAATAAAACATTTTAGAAAAAAAGTGTTTCGAATAAAAGTGTTCTGTTTTTCAGGGTCAAGAGAACAGCACTAATTATTTTTGATTTGGTGAACGTCTTCAATGTTAATGCAGGATCAACTTTGTATTTTTAAAAGAAAATCTATATTAACAGTATTTTACTATACACAAAAACAAACAACTTTTGCTTGAAACGTTTTTTATTTGACACAAATTCTTGAAGATGTTTTAACTTGTATTTTTTTTATAACAATACCAATACAGAAAACAAGTCTCTTTTTTTTACTGATGTAAAACATAATAATACATTTTCAACAGGCTCACAAATAATAATAATAATAATAATAATAATAATAATAATAATAATAATAATAATAATAATAATAATAATAATAATAATAATAGGTCAGAACACGATCCTCCTCCTCATCTCATAGTTCTTGGGACTAAGGCTAGAATAAAACCAAAAATAAGTGTAACCTAACAATGACCCACCTAGTTTCAGTGACACTTCACATATGTCCTTCACATCTGTTCACTGACGTTCAACAATACCTTTTGGGAACATGCATGACATAAAAAAATACACTTCAACAATACATGAATAAGTTATTGGGTATCAACAATGTAGGAGAGCTAGAAATGAATAAAAGAGAAAAACAAATACATATTGTATAGTGATTGTTTGTTTTAATGTTATCTTAAATTAAATAGGTACGCTGAAAAGCTTCTCGCTAAAGCTCTACATTTAACATTGACATCATTTTTCTCTTACACGAGAGATTAAAAAAATGTAATTAAAAAATAATATTTCTATGCGTCATTAAAAATAAGAACGGTTTACTTTTTTATATAGTTACAAAGAAATAAATAAGTTTATTGGGAGTTTACATGATTACGGTTAAAATTGGTCAAAAACCAACAATAAATTAAAGTTTAAATATACATAATTTTCTTTTGTATTTCTAAGTATCTGTCTTTGTCACAATACGGGCGTTATATTAGGGTTCGGCCAGACAAACGTGTGAGCGAGCACGCAAGCGACTGGGTGGCCAAACTGGCTACAGTAAGGGTGATTCTTATTTGTAAAGGCCTACTTTGATAATATTGAAATATTTTAACATATCAGTTCTACATATATATATATATATATATGCATATACTTTTTCATTTCATAGATATACATATAGGTATGGTTTATGACCTTACCAATTAAATTAGGCCGTTAGTAGCAAGTGTGCTAAACTTATCGATATTAATAAAAATGTCAAAATGAGAAGTTTTCCAAGCACTCAATGAACCAACATATAATAATATTGCCTAGCGCCTGTAAACTAAACTGTATCGGGTCTAGTGCGCACGCTTGAAAAATAGAACCAGTTATATCTTTCAAGTGTGCGCGCTCAATCGCTCGCTCGCTCGCTCCAGTCTGGCCACCTCTCATTACAACCAATGTGTTCTATTTTATATTTTAGTCACCCACCCAGTCTGGCCGCTCCCTTATTCGGTTTTATATATTTTACCATTGTTCTTTGGTTGATGTTGTAGGTTGTAGGTTGGGGGATCTTTTCTTATTGGAATGTGTTTATATATAATTCTCATTTAAAGAAAGAAAATTGACCAGAATTTGCATTTAAAAGGTAAATTAATAGATTTCTTGAAGATGTTTTATTTCGTTCTATTTCCTGATCTTATTATTTTTTTCAAAAATTCTCCAATGAAATTTAAATATATTTTAATGAACTCTTTAATCACTTTAAGTAAATATTATTAGAAACACATCTTGCGAAACTCTTTGTTTCAACTGAAAGCCAACAGAATATAACAAAGATTATTAGTCACCAAAACGCAGCCAAGTAGAGTTAGGCTATGTCCTCAATGTGGCCACTAATCAAACTTTACGGTGTGTTTCATTTAAAATGTCTTTGAAGGACCTACCTCAAAGATGAATATAGTTTGAAAATTTGCATATTTTGATTGGGCTGGAGGTCCGACCACGGATGGAAAAGTTCTTACAAGCACGTACAAAGAGGTAGGAACAAAACGGAACATCAACATGTGATTTCAAGAACCCTGAAAATTAAACACTATACTACTCTTGACCTCGCGACAAGCTGGTAGAAACTTAATAAAGTTGCATAGAGATAGTAAGCTAAAATACCTCAACCAAAGAGATTGTACATAACTAACTAGACGACTCACGATCTTGTGACAGGCTGATGGAAACTTGCTCAAGTTGCATAGAGATAGTAAGCTAAAATACCTCGATTAAAGTAATTGTACATAACTAGACGACTCACGATCTTGTGACAGGCTGATGGAAACTTGCTCAAGTTGCATAGAGATAGTAAGCTAAAATACCTCGATTAAAGTAATTGTACATAACTAGACGACTCACGATCTTGTGACAGGCTGATGGAAACTTGCTCAAATTGCATAGAGATAGTAAGCTAAAATACCTCAACCAAAGAGATTGTACATAACTAACTATTTTATTCAAGATTACATTGAAGTACCTGGAGTTGCTCGGGAGAAATATTATACGATAAAATGGTTAAAAAGTTGTCAAGAGCGTAGAAAGAGTAAACAGGGTAAAAAAATTAAACCTTATCAAAGATATTTTTGGAAAAAAAAGTAGAAAAGGTAGGGAAAAACGCTAAAAAGGATTAAAAGGTTAAAAGGTGCTGTAATGAATCCAATCAAATTCATTTAAGCATTTTTTTACAGCATTTTACCCCGTTAAACCTTTTCAGCTGGCTAACCCTTTTTACCTCGTACTCTTTTACTCGTACATTCTTTTACCCTTCTTACTTTTAATCAATTCAGTTCAATATTAATTGTTTGCTTGGAAGCATGTAATTGGTTCAAATTCTTTTGTCACTTGACTATATAGTTTATTGTTTAAGCTGCCGTTTCAAATGTCTGCCCTCTTGGACGTCTTTTGCTTGTTTACTTGCAAATTAATTTATAGAAAATAATTTCTGATTAGGGAATAATATATTTACATTGTTTATTTTAAATAAAATAATTTAACTCACTTACTCTATATGTATGTCCAAGGCCGTAATTGAGGGGAAGGGAGTTTGAGGGTTCAAACTCCCTCCAAAAGTTGCCAGAAAAAATTAGCACTACCTTATTTACGATTTTAATAAAACAAGAAAATACGAGTATATAGATATTCTAATGTTTAATTACATTTTTAAATATAGTTTGTTAATGTATTCATTACTTAGGCAACAAAGCCGGGAGAAATTATGACGAAATATTAACAAAGGAAGCAGGAAGTGGTGAATGTGAGGAGAGATGTAGAAAAGGCGAATCTTGGAGATTAGGATACAGCAAAACCTTTCAACTTGAAATTATTTCAATGGCAGCTCCAAGAACACTACGAAAATGAGTTGCCAAAGAAAGACGTATTAAAGGGGGAATAAGATAACTGAAGGGGGAGAGGATTCTGGCTATCAAACCCCTAAACAACCTACAGTCAGCCTACAGTTAGATATAAGCGGTAAAGTCTTCAATTCATTCGGTCAAGTTGGCAACACCTATATATGAAAAGTGTACAATCTTGGACTACGAAGCTGGGGTGACAATCTTTTAAAAGTATCCATGGGGGGTTAATGGCGGCAGAACCTTAATTGTGTAGGGGAGAGGCGGTCAATTAACCAAAAAGGGATTCTGAGGGTCTTGTCCCCCCTACCCCGGCCTATAGAGTTCCGGGGTCCCTTCCCCCGCAAACGTTTGACGATTGGATTGGTTGTTGGAGTGGTCCTAGATTTTTTTTTTGAAAATGATGTTCCTGTAGAACTTATTTGGAGTGGTCTTATATCATACTTTTTTTAATTGTATGCCTCTAACTAAAAGATATTTAAAATGGTCCTCACCTGATTATTTACATTTTAATTCAATCAATGTCTTTAGATCTAAAAGTTATTTAGATTTTTTTTAAATCGTATCACATTCGAAAATATAAGAGGGAAGTGAGATAAATCTAGAGGAGGGCAAAAGCTATCAACCCCCTGAAACCTCACTCCCCAGTTCTGCCACCACCGGGTATCTCTTTACATATTCAATGGTCAATGCAAATTTTCAGATTTGGGAGGAGGAGGCGCTATGTAAGGTTCTAAATACTAAACAAATATAAAAACAATTAATGTATTTAATCCTCACCCTTAACTACCATAAAAACTAGTTCCAGATAGCCTTTAGAGGTATTTAATATTAGTATTTTTCCTTGATGTGGTAGTTGGAGGGCTATGCCCCCCCCTCCTACGGCCTTGTGTATTTCCCTGTTTTTTTAGCTCAATTCTCGTGTTTTATCACGGCATTATGTTGATACTGAGCAATATAACGAGAGGGAATGCTGTGGTTGTGTGCGGTTGTCCATACGATAAGAATAACTTAGGAACACATTCCGCGGACCCCCTTATACAATGTTCAAACCAAGGGAGATCACGTGTCATCATGGGTATTTTCAAAACATAGGTGACGTGAGCTCGCTAGACAATAACAATACAAATATAACAAACATATTATAACAATGTAGGCTAGTTCTAATAATGTACAGTACTTAAACTAAATTATCGAAATCTATAAGGGTACTGCAAAGTTTATAGAGGAAAAATATCCGCATCGAAAAGCATATAGGGATAATAATAATTAATATTATTTTCCAAACACATTCTTACTTTATCTTCTACAGATCTCCTCACATAGCTAACCGACACACTGCTCGCAGACGTTGAGAAAATGGCAGACTGCTCACTAAATAACTGTGCAACTAAACAATAAATGGTACAGAACTCCGCACGGACTTTCTCGCTCTATTATTTGAAAATGTGTATATTTACTCGAAATTCATAATATCTGTGAAAAGAAATAATATACACTCATAAATCCGTGAAAAAAGTGCTTTATACTTACGTTAAACATTTTTTGACTCCCGGATTTAAATTTTATGATTTTCTTTTTAAAGAATTTAAGTCCTCACTATTATATTCGGACAGAAAAAAGGTCGATATTGGGTCCACAAGGATCAATACGTCGTATTAAAATTTCAACTTCCGGTTTAAACTTTTGACATTTTATTATGGGTTGCACATCTTATGGTTATCGCATTTTTATTAAATTCCTCATTTATAAATTTAAACCAATAAAAAAGGTAAATATTGACTATTAAGTATAAAATGATAGCGATAGATCATTGATGTACAAAAACTTCCCCTAAGAGGTTAAAGAATAAAGAACATACATTTTTGAGAGAATTACTTATCTACATACGCTATGGAATTAGAGAATTATTGCGTTAAAGCTTAATTAGTATCTCTGTACAACTAAAGCTCACAAAATTGTATTAATATATTTGCCAATATCTCAGAAACTATTGGTTTTATACAGATATATTTTAAATAAAAGATTTATTTTTAATAGTACTACAATTTTGCAATGATACGTTATTTAGTATTTTAAATGGCTGCGGAAATAAGGACATTTCCGCTTCTGTAAAGTACCCTAAAATTAATTTTCACAGGAAAATGAAAATAGCCATTTTGTTTACAATCTTAATTAACGCCTAGATACGAATTTTAATCAAAATCGTTAGAGCCAATTTTGAGAAAATTTATTTTTTCTCTTTTCGCCCTTAATTAAACTACTCTTAATTTTACGGTTAAAGAGACACACACACAGACAGACAGGCGAAATTGTGAAAACCACTTCTTAGGGTTCGAGGGGTCGTGAAAGGTCAAAATTCATCAACATCTCGGGGTTTTTTTTACGGCCGCATTACTTTACCTTTGGTGTTCGAAAAGTTAAAAAATGTATATATTTGTGTTTAGCTTGAAAATTATTGGTTTTATAAAAATATGGTTCAAATAAAATATTTTTATTATAAATAGACCTACATATTTGTAATACAATCCGACCCTAACCTAACCTAGCCTAATTGAACCTAACCACTGGGGCTAGAGAGTCACCCCCTCGGGTTAGGGTATCCTTGGGGACAGGATGTGAACTGGTGATCTCCCAACAACCATTTTCCTACTTGGACAAAACATAGCTTAAACTAATGGTAAGATTAGTAATATATAAAATAGACGATATTATTTACTAGACAGAAAATAACCAAAACCATTCCCTGATAAAGAATTATCATATAAGCCTATTATATATTTCATGCTAATTTCGGTGACCAAAGCTAGAAGTGGCCGCCCATTTGCAAAACTGGCAAGACTTTGGGCTTTTATCACGACAGATGTAGGGCCTCACCGAAGTTAGGTCCATAGCTACACTGGAGACGAACCAAGGTACGTCAACAAAGATTCTTTGATACCAATTCTGAAACACCTGCATCTTTTTCAAGCCCTTCACGAGACAAGCATCATCGATCATGTAGAAGCTTAGGTAGCTGTTTGTACAGCGTCAGTGACTGCCTGGTAGATTTATAAGGTGGGTGTTGTGCTGACCAGTAGTGCATTAAAAAACTATGGGGGATATAATAAAACCTTCAACACCCTCCCCCCACACACATAAATAATGTTAGTAAAATATTAAAACATATGAAGTACTACTGTAATTGAAAGTAGAAGCTAGATTTTAAAGCCAGGTTAATCCACTTTGATGCTCAGCTGGTTTAAGACATCAATTTCGTAATAACTGAACTACCATTGATACAGGAAGTTAGCGGGGTACGGTTAGGATTCAAAACCCTGTTGGATGTACTGAGGGTGGTTTTACATAAATGGTTTATTCCTCTTCCTCCCACAAATGCGGGTGTATTTCCTAAATTTCAATCTACCTCATACCTATCGTTTTCGCGTGGTTAGTACATGTTCGGTATGTGCACAGCCCTTCTTCCTCCAAATACAACGTTTGCGACTTGAGATTTAAAAGGTACATTAGCATACTCAAGACAAGTGCCCCTAAAATATCCATTTGGAGAAAATTAGGCTATAGATGTAATAATGTTGGGACATATAATATGTTCCTCTCATCCCTCCCCCCCTCCCACCAAATCCAACTTTTTTTTTGTATGCGCCATTAAAGATGGCCACATCACAAGTTTTACTCCATTAGCCATGATATTCCCCTTATTCCAAATATTTTAATATGAATCATTCCAGACCTCATTGAAAAGTGCTATTAATATTCACAAATTAATCTTAGCTTTATTAATAATCATACAAAATTTGTGTCCTGTATCATACCTACAGTAAGTGTGGTTCACGCATATATCTTCAAGGTTTTGATTTTAGAAAGGTTACATCCATCCTTATTTCCAGCCTATGGTATGGGTCTGTTTTTTAATCAAGTCATATATTTTTCACTAGCAGCTTGTTAGGCCCATCTTAGCTTCATATGCTTTATAATATAACTTAAGACTAGTACAGGCACAGCATCCAGTCTCCACCCGTTAATTTATCAATGTGAAGGGGTAAATTCATATTTCACCAATGATAAATTTTTTGGCCATGCCGGGAATGGATCCCGGTACCCTTAGCTCAGTAGACAGACACGTCTGTAATTTGATCACGATCTAATAAACATATCGTGTGTCCGTTCAGCTATTAAATAGCTTTTCATCAGCTACATTTTAAGAAACATTTTGAAAGCTGGTATGGTAAAACCTTTTATAATATCCATTACACAATCCTATCTATCATTCCTTCCAAGTTCCAACACAAAACATAAACGCGGTAGACCTAAATATACTATAATATGATTAAATCATTAAATTTTTCGGTGTTTAAATAAATATGAAAATACAATTATTACTACTATGCAAAAGTTGAAATTATCACGTGATAAAAATATTTTTACAAAATAAAATCTCGATACCGATACTTAATTGCTATCGATACTTCTCTTTTGATATATTTATCTATTTATTTATCCTTACTTTCTGTCCTGAGGCCTAGACTCTATCTCAATATGTTACATTGTTTATCTACCTCCACTAATTACTAGTTTATCCTATTTGAAATCATATTACTTGATTTGATGTTGATTATAGCTCCTAATCTAAGTGTCCCTATTTCCCTATCTTCTAATTTTATCTTACTAGTTGGTCCGCCCCGGGTATTTTTCACCCCCGGTACCCTGCCCCACTGGATGTCCCACCACTTCCGGATCTAATAGTTCCCGGATCGGTGCAAGCCCCAGTGGGGGCGAGCATCCCCCTATCCACGACCTGGGGAGGCGCCCTACCGGAAATTTCGTTCCACCTACATCCAGCTAAGACCACTACCTTGGACCTAAAACTAAACATGATAAAACATAAGAAAATATAAACTAAAACTAACTTAACCTAATACATTTCTTGCAACTCGGTGGCCGTAGAATATCTTAATATTCTTCCTTGTCTCTTCATCTACTGATAACAGTCAATGATGAAACCTTGACGAACCGGAAACCACACCGCCTCAGTTCAGTACCTCGCTTGTTGCCAAGTGAGCCAGACCATGCGAGTTGAGGGTTTTCTTCACTTTTGATATGGTACGATATCGATATTTTTTTTCCGATACTTTAAATGAGTACAGTATCGATACTTTTCTTTCGATACCACATCCCTAGTCCAGGGTCGTATCCAGCAGGGTCTCTTGGGAGTGGGTGAAAGCTTATACCTGCGTTGACTTGTGGGGAAGTCTCCCCAACAGAAGATGGCAAATATTTAGAAAAAAAATCCTATTTAAGTACTGTAAGAAATTTAAAGTTTTTTTTACATATCATAAATTGGGTTGTAAATGCTATGAAATTTTTAAGACTTAAAAAAGCAAAAGTCAAGGCATTAAGAAGAAATTTCAAATTAATTATTGATAACCAGGTCTCAAAATTTGATGTCATGTAAACTTATGTACTGTACATGTGTACATAAAGTATGTTCATAATCCCCTGGTTGTGGAAACGTTGTTATAGGTCATTTTTTGGTATTTGTTTGGTCATTTTGTCTTTTTAGTCCATTTTTTCTTGGTTTCCCTTATTTCTAGGAATTTTTGTTGAGTAAGTATATTTTTAAATACCATCGATTTTTTTTATAAATGAATAAATACTAATATATATGCACACAGTTGTCGGAATGTGAAGATAATATAGGCAGATAGCTATTATTACTGAAGCAAATGTTTGTTGATCAATATTATATCTATCAAAATGCTAAAGTTTAGTTATTAAAGATTTTTTTATTGCGTGTATTTTTTTAGTTTTAAATTTGTAGAAATTTTTTGTATCATGTTTAGGTAATTTTAGATGTTATTTTTGATAGATTTAAAGTCATAATGACCTGGACCTTGTTGATAATACTTTCAAGATGTGAGGATGGGGGGGCATGTAACACGGCTCCCCGCCCACTCTAGCAAACCCTACTTGTGTCCTCTACGTAGCCCTGACACTGGAGAAGATCCAAGCTGCCAAACATCTTAAATTAGACACCCGTAACGCATGACGACAAATACAGGCAATGATAAACTTGAAATATTGTATACGAATTATATTTTTAGTTTTTCACCTCACACGAATCACATACGCGTACAACCTGAACAGGTAGTAAAAGACGTGGTAATAAAAAGTAGTAATTCTAAGATCATTGATAAGAGGCAATACACCAGAATTTTTGTAGAAAAACAAGGTGAGCATTAATAACTAAAAAAAAAACCCTATTAAACATGGTTTGATTTGAACAAAAGTAGCTCGTATTTACGTATCTTGATTGATAATTAATTATTTCCAACATTTTTTAAAACCGCGTCTTACTATCCGTTCGGGTTATACGCCTATGTAATAATTACGCTGATGGTTATAGGGATTGGGAAGGTTACATGTCTTGGAAGTGTACCAGCATTTGTGTGAAAGGAGAGTGTAAAACCATTTAGGGAAAAATCACTCTCAATGTGCCCGAGCGAGATTCGAACCTTGAATTTCACGTCATCGGCAGTCCAGTCCACTGTGAGAGAAGCTTGTTAGACCATGTGACCACCGAAGCGGGTATTTCCAACTTAAAATGTTATTACTACCAATGTAACTTGGATCAAAACTTATCTTAGTTTATGTGTTTTCGAAGCTGGAAGCTAATATAATAGGACCAAAAAAAGTGGTAAAATCAGTGTCGTTCTGAAACGACTTAAAGACATATTACTTAGAATTCAAATGCCAAATTATGCATATTACTTTCTTTGAAACATATTTCGGTACATTGATTACTATCCATCCATTGTAAAGACCATCAGAGGTAAGAGAGTAATAAAAAATATGCTCGAATAGTTATTTTTCCCGATGAATTATTCGAGGGCTTCTATTATCTGGCAGCCAGTTGAGGCCATACCACCCACCCCCCCAACCTTTCCCTGCACTGGTGCCTCTGGCATTGTTTGGATGTATTTCGCCATTCTCTTGTCAGTTGTAGACCGAATGAAAGAAATAAAAGGAACTGAATGCTTACGCTTCCTTGCACGCAAATAGCGAATTTTCCCTTTTTCAACATCAGTTCGAATTTTAGGTTCAGGAGGATACCCAAATATAGCGTTTTACAAAAAAAACTTCCTGCATGGCTTGGACCTAATACAAACAAAAAATGAAATCTACATACCTCCGATTATTTTGATTAATCATATATTATTAAATGATTGGTTTATAAATTTGGTTACTAACTAATAATACTTTAATTTCCTTACTCTTCTTCTTTTGTAGTGCCTAATTTTTTTTCATTACAAACATTAATAGAACGTCACTATTGTCAATTCATATAGAAATCATTTAATTTTTTTTCTTAAAGCTAAATATTTAATAAAAAGAATCATCAAAAGCTTGAAATAATATTTCGGTAAGAATTACTAAGTAATTGTCTTTTTATTGATTAATTAAATAAAACAAAATACGAATAAAATCTATTTATTTTTTTCACGGCTGTAGCAACAAGAGGTATTATAGCTCATAATAATAAATTAAAAAGTAAAGTATTGTATTCACACTTTTATCTTCTTATAGCTGGCCACCATAAATTATTATAAATTTTTTTTAATAACTTAGAAAAAAATAGCCATATAAAATATTAGTTTCAAAATAAAATTAATTTTCAAACATAATCGCACGAATAAGGGTTATGTTGACGTAATAAACCGACTGCAATTGTTCAGTTAATCATGTTAATTTATGATGCTAAGGCAACCTTGTAGAAGCTCTCATTTTTAAATAGTTTTTAATTTAATTACAGACACCGTGACTACAAAAACAAAAGCATCAAACGGCTATTCTCATAATTTATCATTTCAATAGAGTAATAACGCTTTAATAAAGGTTTTATGTAAGAGTTTTGACTGCATCACTTACTTTACATGTGGAATTGCAGATCATATGGTTTGACGCATGGATACACGAAAGTAAATCTGGTAGCCTTTACTTGTTTTAAATTAGGTTATTAGTAAGTAGATCAGGGTTTACTTAATCTATGGAACAGGAACTAAGATGGTAGTTCAATAGAAATGCACCCGCAACAGATTGGGAAGGGGCAAAACAATCATGTTTATAAAACCAGAGATGACTGAGAATTGAATCTTAACCTCTCGGTCAACTGATAATCCAGTGTATGTTAAGTCTTACACTTTATACCATATGACCATAAGTGCTAATGCAAATTATATTTAAAAAATAATTTATTAAAAGAAAAACCCCATCAAGAATCGATCCAATAATTATTAGGAAATTTAGTGAAAACAAACCAGATATTATTCTATAATAAAAGTTATTATTTAAATACAAACTTTGGATGAAAATTTTATAACGAGATATAGGCCGCAAACATAAAATTAACGAAGTACCACTTTTATTTAAATGCTCTTTGGTTTAAAAATGATGGACCTTTAAAGATAAATTTAATAATTTCTACAAAGTTAACAAACAAGTTGATAACAAACCCTTAGGAACTTGTGACGTAGACGAGATTGTTAAGGCGTTAACCAAACCTTGTTGGTTTGACTCCTGGTGGGTTTAAATCTTATTTAGCTTTACTATGTAGCAATATCGTGGGATTGACGAGTGATTTAGAATACATTTTTGGTGAGTTATCAGGCGTTAATAGTACTTAGAATTATTTATTAAAGATATGAAAAAAAATAAAAATTGCCATAGATAAACAAACCTCTAGGCACGAGATTGCATCTGTAGCAAAATTATTTGTATAGCTTCAAACAGGTTAGGTTTTGCTTGGATATAATTATACGAAGAGTTAAGTTTCTTTAAAATTTAATTATGTTAAGGTGAATCAGGTTAGGCTAGTTTAAGCTACGTTCTTATACCATTCCCAGACTGTGACCTAGGTCAGTTTTTTTTATTCAAGTCATATATTTTCTACTGCCAACTTGCTAGGCCTGTCGTAACTCCCCATACCTTATAATATAACTTAAGACTAGGGGAGGCACAACATCCAGCCCCCGACCGTTAATTCATCACAGTGAAAGGCTAAACCCACATTTCACCAATGATAGATTTTTCGGCCATCCCTGGAATATGCCTAGAACTCAGGACCCTTGAACTAATTAGACAGACATGCTACCGACTGAGCTAAGGTGACGGATAACGCTTTTGCAAGTAAATAGGTTAAATAAGCGAATGTATAAAAACATATAACTTATGACAGATTAGGATAGCTTAGAAGTTAGATTAGGATGTGTTATAGATAATTTGTCACCCACACTAGTTGGATCAAGGTCTAAATACTAACCTTATTTAGTCTAGTTTGACGTAGAAAGGGAAGTCAGGGCTCAAAACATGGCCACGTGTATTGAAGGTGCTTTTTACTTAATATTCTCCCACTCTCCCGCAACGTGAATGTTGGTACATTTACAATTAAGTATACCCTAATCAATACTCATATCTGTCGTACTATCGTAACTAATAAATATTCATATTCGTCTTATTCTAACGTGTATTGAGTGGGACGTGGGGAGGACAGATAAATGAGCTTGTTATATAGTAAGCTTAAGTTAATAATAAGTAAACCAACTTCGGTGGCTGCATGGTCTAAGACGCTACTCTCGCAAATGATTAGACTGCCGATGACGGGGAAATTGGGTTTTTATCCCCGTCGGTTGAAATGAGGATGATTTTCCCTAAAAGTTGTTTCCACTCTCCCTCCACACAAATGCGGGTGCACTTCTTTTAAATTCAAAATTCCTCATCCCTAATACTTTAGAGTGATTAGTGCATAGGCATATAATCCGAATAATTAGTAAACGTGGTGCTAAAAAATTGTTTAGTATTAAGATTATTTAAGTGTACGTAGAAAAAATTATGTGTGCATTTGGGCCTCTTTAACATGGAGTGCCCATGCCCTTATTTGAGTACAGACCCGTGGGACTTTTTAGCTGATGGTCTTCACACTACGCGGATGTTGACTGCCTCTACTCCTTAACTTCTCTCTCTGTCATTTATATCTTCATTTTTTTTATGCAATCTACTTTATTACCTCAAAGCAACAGCTAGTCGTTCCTCGGTTGGGATGTAATCTTTCGTGTTTATTGCTCTTCTCTGAAGGTGTACACACAGCTTTTGTAGAAGTTCATCCAATTTAGGTATTGTCATACGGGAAACATTAAATAAATCTTCTCCATCACTTTTCAGTTGATAACAAACGAAAGAAAGTACGAGTGTTAAATGTATGTATATATATATACATTTAGCGCTAGGAGTCTCTCCGCATTAATAGGATGTACTCATAGACTTCTACACACACTCTTCCGCGCAGGTAAAGCAGATGGCTGCCTCCTGATTGCGATCATGGCAAAGTTTGTCTGGATTGTGAAAACACCCAAAATTGTATGGCCACCCAAATATCCAATGTCCAAAGTGCGAACAAGTAAAAGAGCAACTCGCGGGAATTCCTACGAAAGTGTGGTGACACGGGTGGAAGGAGTTGCTGGCAGTGCCTGCCGGCCGCCGGGACTTTCCCCCTAACCTAATATAACCTAACCTAACCTAGAGATACTCGTTTATGTAATTTAGTTAAATTTAGACTGACAAGGCTGAAATGCCGCACGACTGATAGGCACCCGTGGGTCGTTCCTATTGTCAAATTAGGGGCTGGATGGCATAACAAACACGGTGTGTATGCAATTTGGACTCCTTATATTTAAAAAGCATATAACCCTCTCCAGGACCTCCCGTGCTCGCA
>CABFWO010000678.1:173254-203159 GCA_902155825.1 Timema genevievae | reverse complement strand
GGGGGGGGACTTGGTGGGCACATACCCCAGTTGCCGGAGGCTAGAAGAAATTATCAATGATAAACAGTTCTAGAAGCTATCTGAAGTGTTTTTTTATGGCAACATAAAACCATAACTGCCTAAGGATAGAACAAATTCTAAATATTTATCATTTCTAGAAGCTCTCTGTAGTGCTTTTTATGGTAACGCAGCCCCCTAATTTGTACTTGTGCCTTAATTTTGATATGGTTTGAACCATAAATAAAGCCACATATATTTTTAAATTAAATTTCAAGGGTGTTTTAACCCCCAAAACACCCTCCTGAATACGGTCTTGACAGGTGGAGAGACAAGCAGATAGAGGGATAACCTCATTAACTATAAACGTCTAGAAAATGGAAAAGTGCAAAATAAATATCTGTGAAATTGTGTGAGCTATAAAAATATAAACATTTATAGGTGAGGTACTCAAACACTTTTAAAATGTTTGGATACGTGTAGAAAGGCAAGCAGGAAGGAGCAACCCACAAATTCAGAAAATACGAAATATATTAAATTTCAAAATAAATCTTTACGATATTGGGTAATGTGGTATATAAATATACAAACTACATTAGGTGAGGTAGAACATTGAAAGCTAGCATGTAAGTAGATGTTCTCTATTACTATTCATTGTTCTGTCTTACGTCAGCTCCATTCATTTTGTCAGTGAACTTAGACTGCCAATGCGCCCTCCTCCATCGGCTCTCAAAATTTTCTTCTTTCCTTCAAGTCATACAATATTTGAATCCTCCTTCTTCCTAAGCTCCTCTGTCCCTCAACCTTTCCTTATATGACGTCGTGCAGAAGACAATTAAGTTTTAAAATACGAATTTTATAAAGTTGGGGTTGTTTAAATGAGGGTCGGTGGATTCAACATTTTCTAAATTAATTAACCCGCCTTGGTGGCGTAGTTGGCTAACGCGCTAATCGTGTTGAGCTCTACCGCCGAGGACGAGGAGATCGAGGTTCGTATCTAGGTTGGTTTTTCTTAAATGGTTTTCCACTCTCCCTCCACGCCAATGCGGTTTCACTTCCTCTAAATTCAACCCTCCCAATTCCTAATCAATTAGCGTAGTTAGTACTTAAGCGTATAACCCGAACGGTTAGTAAGACGCGGTGCTAAATATTATTATTATTATTAAATTAACTAGAACAACTACATCCCAAAGCGGTAAAAAAGCAACAATTGTTATTCAACATAACATTAAATTTACCACTCTAAATATAAATAAAAGTCTGATAATTTTAAATTTTTAAATGGATCTACGGGAAAAAGGGTGGATTTTATCAGAAAACAATACTTATAAGTGGGATGAAAAATATTGCAAGGAATTAAGTGAGATTACCTCAAATACTCTAATAGTTTTCATTTAATTGCATTTTCTAAGTGTGGGTTTGTTGGTGGGGGCTCGAAACTTCCAAAACTTAAGTAAAAAAACCTACTTCACACTGTGGTATAAGATTGAAATTCGTCAGGCATGTTTGAGATCCAACTCACACACTCTGAAAACAAATAAAATTTATTATGAAGGATCATACCATTTAAAGGGAGGCATCCTCCCCTAAAGTCTCCAAAGATAATTTAATAAAACACCACCCGTATGGCAGAAAATTGCAATATTTACGTTACTTATATGTAAATAGACCACCCCATATAACCAAAAGTGTTTGAAAATTTTAAATTTTAAAACAAAAGTCAGTCAATTTATTTTGAGGGAGGGGTGGAGAGGAAATGGGAATATATAAAGTTTCAAAACGTATAGAAAAAAAGACTTTTTGGCGCGGATTACAAATATCACCACAGATAGTCCAAAAATACTAAAAACCATTAAAAATCGATTAAAAAAAATAATCGTCTCAAAATTTCACACTCTATTAGAATAAAATTGTATGGTGTGGTATAAAATCGAAATATGGCAAGTAATTATAGGGACCAATGTGTCTCTATAACAATCTATTATATCATGCATGCTATTTGTTAACCTGTGATGTTCTTTTAATCAATCTTTAGTTTCGTAGCAATCTATTTTACTTCGTTATACTTCTCCTATGACCACATCTATGCAAAGTTAATAGAGGTTTAGGTTATATACCTATTGGAAATTATGTTTTAGTCAGCTTGTATATTTTTCACGTTTGGTCACATAATTTAAACCAATAAAGGATTCATATTTAAAATAAGCTTAAAGATTAGTTTACTTTTTGATTTAGTAAATTTTATATTATAAAATGAGATTTTTTTATAAATCTCTCTTGTGATGGAATAATTAGCACACCAGCGAGTGTTGATTTAAGTTATAAAGAAAACTGATGAACACTATATTTAACGATGTCTATTAATAATGAGCAGCAATGAATAACTTTTCATAAGCGAAAACCAGTGATCAGGTCGTTTAAGTAATCGGACTTTCAATAAATTTGAAAGTAATAAGATTCCTGAACGGCCCACCCCAAGATTTCCCTGAGAACTTATGAAAATTATTTTCTTTCAACTTTTTTTCTAGTAACTATAAGAATATTTTTATTTATATGTTTAACATTACATATACCAAAGATTAGAAAATATCTCAAATAATTTATAGTAATAAGACCAAAAGTATACATCTTATAAAATTAAATTTTATTCCTCACTAATTTTTTCATGAGCGACAAACCATAATAAATATAGATTTGATTGAAAGTGTCATTAAATATATAATATCGTGGCTGATTTAATTTAATATATTTTAGCAGGAATATAGTTTTAAATTGGTTCTTGAGTTAATTTAGCTCACGAGAAATGTATCAAATCATCTGGATAGTTGTTCATTATTGAAGGTGGAGTGCTCATTTGTTGCTGTGGTGTACTTGGGAAGTACCAGTCTGCCACTGACCCGTAATTACTCTGCGGACGAGGAGTCGAAGTATGAAATGCAGGAAATTCCTGAGCCATGAGTTCTGGATCAAGATCGTAATATTCATCTGGAGAACGATTCCAATAATCGTCTTCTTCATAGGAATCGTCATAGAAACCTTCAGGAGGTTCTTCTTTTTCTAGATCGAACGCTAGCTGTCTCTCTCCCGCCCATACATCTAATATTCCCCCTGCAACGGGATGCTCCATCGTCCTTAATTCAATATCTTCTATCATTTCACGACCTATACCTGCTGTTAGAGGCATTCGTTCCTCTAGGATATGAAGCATCATGGAGGGAGAGCAGTTTTGTGGCATAGCCAAATCAGGAATGGGCGCGTCACCAAGTACTGAACTTATGAACTGCCGGCGGAAATTTTGCGCCTCCACCAACTGACGTTTAACTTCCCGTCTCTCTTTCGCTTCCCTTCTTCGAAGCTCTCTGACAGCATTGTTCCTTGTTTCCTCCAAGACTCTTTGTACCTCGTCAGTATGAACTACATCATCGTAAGCTTCTTCAACGGGAACGGCTAATGCTCCAGAGGTTACTGTCGATTCAGGGACCAAAATGTTTCTTCTCGGGGAGGTAGGGGAATCTACCACAGATACAGACATTATTCCCTGCTCAGGACTGGTGTGGAGTTTGACAGGGGATCTCAGTCTCCTACCCGATTGAGGCGTATCCTGTTTCTGATAACCTTCGTAAGTGATTGCCGCTGGCTGCCTAAGTCCAGAGCCTGGCTGCCTCAGTCCAGAGCTTGGTTGCCTCAGTCCAAAGCCTGGCTGTCTAAGTCCAGAGCTTGGCTGCCTCAGTCCAGAGCTTGGCTGCCTAAGTCCAGAGCCTGGCTGCCTCAGTCCAGAGCCTGGCTGACTCACTCCTACTGCTGGTTGCCTCAATCCAGAGCTTGGCTGCCTAAGTCCAGAGCTTGGCTGCCTCAATCCAGAGCTTGGCTGCCTAAGTCCAGAGCCTGGCTGCCTCAGTCCAGAGCCTGGCTGACTCACTCCTACTGCTGGTTGCCTCAGTCTGGATGCAGGAGGTGGACTGCTCCTCCTTGGGATCGCTCCAAGTCCAGCACCAGCCGTAGGACGAGGAATACTTCCACCCAAACGAGGTATGCCAGAACGATGAGGGGCCGACATACTAGCTTTTTTTTATAGCTTTGCTTGGAAATACTTTCTGAAACAAATGTAAATATTGACTATGATCTATGCATAAACACAAGCACAAATTGTTCTCCTTTCAATGTCTCAACAATAAGACGAGATATTTAAATACGTTGAAACTATTGGCTACATTATTTAATCGCACCATTATCAAGTTTACATTTACGCCACATTATCTCAAAAGTAATCTAATATAAAATATGATCAAATGGTTTTAAAAATTGTTAAATTTAGTTATTACTAATCATCGTAAACAGGCTAAAAATATCTCGTTTCCATTTTCTTACTTTTCTAAATCGCAGGGTATGAATCCAAATGACAGTTCATCCGTTTTGTGATATTTTTTAAAACAAATAGCTACGAGAATTTTATCTACAGGATTATAATAAACTATCTATTCACGTTAGCTGCTCCACAAAGTTCCATTAATAGTAAGCATTACTTATTTGGGCGGTCAGGGTTAGAATACATTTATGGGTGTACTAAGATTTTTATATTGCTTTAAATTATTCCCTATTCCCTTTCTGCACAAATAAGGGTACATTTCCTTTGAATTCAACCTTTCTCATTCCTAACCCACAGAGTAAATATGCAACTAGCCTGGATGGGAAGAAAATGCTTAGTTTTTCAGAGAGGAATGGATGTGTTTAAAGCCACGCCCCTTTCACTATTTCCCATATGCTAGAATTATTTTTACTTCATTGCGACCAATTGGGTATAGAAAATATTGTGATCGTCAAAATAATTAAATTCGAGATTTTGATGTTTATATAAGTTTTATGACCCCTTGAAGCCAATTATTATTTATTTATTTGTGCTATGCCATCTGTCTGTGTGTCTGTATTTCAGCCTAGTTGCTGAAACCATTTTACCGATAGGACTAAAACTTGGTATCCAAGGTTTTCGCCTAAGGTTCTTCAGAGGTGTTTTTTAAATCAGATATCTAACACTAAAATTAAGGGTAGTTTAACTGAGGGCGAAAAAAGAGAAAAGCTATTTTGATTAAATTTCGTATCCAGGTATTGTTTAGTGTTTAAAAAAATGGCGATTCTCATTTTTCTAGGAAAATGACTTTAAGAACACCTTAAAAAAACAGAGAGCTTCAATTTTGATAGTATTTTCGTAACTATTTGAATTACGAAATAAATTAGCATTGCTCAAATATTAGAATATATTATAAATAAGTCTCCTTTAGTTGAAATTTTATTCAAACCAATAATTTCTGAGATATAAGCAAATATATTTTTATAGATGTCTTTGAATTAGGAAATTTATTGTTATGCTCTTTGGTGTACAGAGATGTTCCTCTTTTCTCAATGTTTCTGTAACAATATAGTATATACTTTATGCTCTTTGTTAGAATGTAATTCTCTTCTTTCCATTATGTTTCTGAAAAAAAAAAAAGTTTAATATTTTGTTTCTTGTATCTTACGAGTTTTATATAAATATCTCCATTTTTGGGCAGACGAGCGAGAAAATTTGTGCGGTGCAGCTTACCATTTATTTTTATGTGATCTGCGATGCCAAATTAATAATAATAATAATAATAATAATAATAATATTTAGCACCGTGTCTTACTACCCGTTCGGGTTATACGCCTAAGTACTAATTATACTAATGGAATAGGAATTGGGAAGGTTGAATTTAGAGGAAGTGAACCCGCATTTGCGTGGAGGGAGAGTGGAAATCCATTTAGGAAAAACCACCCTCAGTTCACCCGACCGAGATTCGATCCTCGATCTCCCCGTCCTCGGCGGCCGAGCTTAACACGACTAGCGCGTTAGCCAACTACGCCACCGAGGCGGGTTATGCCAAATTGATTTGATGTGCTTGGTAATAATCAGCCTTACACAACCATTATATATAAAATTTTGTTTAAGTTAATTACCACTGGGAGTTAAACTAATATCTATTATTAATTCTATATTTTTCTGCGTCAAGCGATTTTTGGTGCTATTATGATTCGAAATGATATACATACGCTAACAAAAACAGTAACCCATGACTAAATTTCACCTCAAGATAAATTATTAATCATAAAAAGAGATTAAGAGTCAGGGCCCATATTCCTTTACAGACCAGACGGCGTTACTGTATTTGGTAGGTTCCGAATGGGTAACAGCCGCATGGCAGCCTGTTAAATGACGACTAATATAACTGCTAGCTGTTAGTGTGACCATTCACTGGACTGTATGGCGTCCACACTAGGATTTTCACCTGTTTCATATTTTATGGAATAGTTCCGTAAACTGGTTGACCCAAACATATAGTTTGCGGCGCAAACAAAAAATCATTAAATAACAATCAAAATAATTATTGAAAATTTGAAAGGATTGATCACAGTTAGATAGTATTTTAATTCCTTCATTCCCCTTAAGAGTCACGTTTAGACCAAAATGTAATTCGGTAATATATTTTCCAAGCCACTGGCAGTTAGTAAAATGATTAGCACGCACAAGATAAAGTCCATTATGGCTGTATACTCAGCGTCTTCAACACATTGACACTGCTATCTGATCACTGCTAGCGTCAACATTATATTATAACATATTGTTTAAAACATTTAACAGTGGGCATTGAAGTTTATTATCTAATTAATATTTTATGTTTAATTTATTGGAACACGATAAAGATAATGATGTTAAGAAAGGCTCCTATACAGCTAAGAGTTGTTTTGTTGCATGTATTGGCGACGCGCTCCTGTTGTTTATTACGGTTTGAAAGGCGTTTCAGGGCTCTGATACCCCCCCTATTTTTTTAATAATTTCAAATTATAATATTATTCACGATGTTTATTGTTCCATTTTAGGGACTGCCGTACCCTGTAATTTGGTGATATTATATTTACTAGTTCTCTTGGGATGTTAGAGTGTCTAAAGTCATGACATATCAATTCAATGGGGAAGCTAAAATAAACTTTTTCGATCGACAAAATATGTCGCTCGACGTGTCAATTGGTTACTCATTTAGTGTGGGTAAATATCAAAGTAATTCGAGTACATTCTTGTAGTGGGGGCGTGTTTCAGGTCTCAGTCGATATTCAATCATCGGAGGGTAGAGAATTTTTTATTATTATTTTATAAAATGGAGTGGGATGGCCAAGAGATGCTTTATTTTATTGAACTTTTTCCATCCCACACACATTAAGTATCGTAGGGTCAACGTAAGACGCTTCTTAGTGAGAATGGCTTGTCTGAAGTTGGTATCCTGTTTACATATCTTTGATTAAATTATTTTAAATACATTTTCGAACTCACTTTTGTATATTCGTAAGAAATTTTGGAAGCCACCATTAAATCTGCATTCAAGCTTAAAAACATCGACATCATTATGCTTTAGATCTTCTATCAAATCACTTCCACTGTGTCTACTTCTACTTTGAACACTTGGTCGTACCCAAAATCTTATTTTACTCGGTATTTTTAATTATTCTTTTAGCCGAAATAATAGTGAATATGACACAAGCTATAAGCATGAGATCCTTGTCAAACAATTTGCTTTCAACTGGATTTTTTTGTCGATTCAGTGGAGACGAGGGAAGCCAAACCACTTGTTGCTCGAAATTTGTCGATAACTTTGTCGATCGACAATGTCGACTCTTAGAAGACGTGGCTTTAAACAAATTTGGGCTATTTTTAATTAATCTCGTAATTACACATCACTCTGTATAATTATTCCAATATTTAAATGTTTTTGTGAAATAAATCCTGTAATATTTTGAAATCTTGCTCCTACTTTTATATTTTAGGTCACATTCCATTCTCACCCCGAGTAATTTTATCTTCAGTTATTCGCCGTGTTATTTGATATTCGTATCCCGGCATAAAGTCACAGGTTGCGGTTGTATGTTAGTTATCCCACTGAAATAACCTTATCTGATAGAGTCACTAAAATGCGAGCCTTGAAAAATGTATGTATCTTGGAAAGGTTATCGTTTGCTTCCAATAACCCATTTCAACATTAACACTGATTGTTGCTTGAAGTACCACCACCTCATGCTCAATCGGTATCACGGGTATCTCTTTCAAATTCACTGAGCCCACCCCTAGCCGTGGTCCCCCTAATGACTTCACCTAGCATTGGATTCTGCTTAAAAAAGTTCGTGCCAATAAGACACATCTGTGTTAGTTCTTTTGTAGAAACAATTTCCAGAAATAATTCGTAATCTCTCTCAAACTTTTGTTCTAGAATAAATATCATTTGAGATATTTTAATATTTTCATTTCAATGTAATTATATCGCCGTAGAAATGAAAGTTTTAATCATTTATAAGTAAAACTTCAAATAAACCTTGTAATAGCAACTTTTAAATCAGTTAAGCGTAGCAATTACATATAAGTAAAATACAAACATTTGGTAAGACGCGGGGGAAAGAATTCTTTAAGTACGTTATAGGGTTTTTTTATAACAAAAATAAAATATTCAATAATATTCCTATCAATGCTTCCCTACCTACAAAAATTGTGTGCTCAAAATATCTACAAGAGTTTAATGAAACTACATATAATGTAACAGGAACAGTTTGAATAAAAATGGATCATTGAATTATTATACTAATTTAAACTACAATAAAAAACAATTATTTAAACTTGTGTGGGTTATTATTATCAATTCATTTTATCCACATCCAATTCCTACCTATGTACTGTACGTCCTTTTCTAATTATAATTATAATCTTACAAGCTAATATAAAATATATTTCACTCTCATAAATAATTAATAAAAACAAAATGTCATGACAATTGAATTTGGGAATGAATATAATACCAGAGAAAAAAATAAATACATATTTAATATTACTCAAGTTTTGAGTTAAAAAATAGTATTATTGAAAAAATCAATAGTTGTGTTGTTATTTGTACATAGCCTATAATAAAATATTAGTTGATGTTTTATAGTAAGTAAAGCATCTGAATTAATTTATTCGGTCTTTCCTGATAGTTGTAAATAATTCCTCGATTCTTGATGAGCAAGAGAAAAAATGTTGAAGAATTGGCTGGATCTCGACAATAAATATGTCCATGTTGAAACAGCATGAATGTAAGTAATTTGTTTCCTTTTCTTAATTTCAACTCCTCCACAATTTAAGGAAATAAACAGTCTTTAGTTCTTCCTCATACACTCAGCTTTCTATTGATGTATTAATAACTGAGTTTCAACTTTTAAGATAAATTTATCTAGGAACCACACAGGTTTGGTTCTTTGTGTTAAGGACGCCGAGGAAGAAGACCCTAATTTTCTTCAAAGGGTATTCCAAGAATCAAATTCAAAAACGTTCTTTTTTTCAAGTCCAAAGAGAATATACATGCATTAAAACAAAAGTAAAATGGTTGACGATGAACTAGGAATAAATATAACATAACATTCAATTTTTAACATAAAAGTTGAAAATAATTAAAATGTTTATTTCCATCTGTCAAAATGAAATGCGCGCTAGTTATAAAAGTAGGTACACTATTCTCTTTTCTTACTTCTTTTATAGTTACGAGACATGCCATTCACTTGTTTAACAGTCCTGCGCATGCCTTGGAATAAAATCATGGCAGACGTCGAAAATAAATAGTGAACAAATTTCTTAAAAAGATAAATGTGCTTAATAAAAAGATAAGTGTTTTCACATATTACAAAACTCGTTATTTTAATTATTTTAAGCAATACTAGACGATCTTCTTTCCGTTTTATCATGATAAATTGTATTAATTTGTCACGCACGGCAACACGGCGCGTTATGCTGCGGACAAACTTTAACCACATTTTTTAATTCAACCAACATAAATAATCAATTTTAAAATATTTACAAATTGGAAAAATATAAGGAAATACATGTTAGGATGGCAAATAGCCTTACAGTAGTTTATATGGTTACTATAGTCTTTCGTTTATTACAAATCGCTAAATAAGAATAATCGCTCAAAATAAGATCAATCACGATGAACCTCTCGTTAATGACGAGTCATGACATGTTGGCCAACAACCCATTGGAAACAGATAATCAGTGGGTGCTTTTTTGTTTCATGAATCGTGAATAACAGACTTCTTATTTTTTAATCTTAATTATTTAATTCATTACCATCAGTCGGCTGAGCGCTATTTTGAAATGAAGTTCTATAGAGCTATTTATTTCAGAAGCGTCTTTCATAAGAGATGGCTAGGCCTACATGTGACATATTTTAAGTGGTAGTGAAGACGTTTTAAGTAATGTTGTGTAAAAACCTTGATAGTATATTTTCTTACTGTAGGCTGACTTTGTGTGTGTGTGTTTATACAACTGTTGTCTAGCCATAAAATCGTGAAGAAAGCAAATATTCAAGAATACAAATTATTTTCAAACATATCACAATGGCTATGTTTAGAAACGACCGTGTACTACTTTTAGCATTGACTTCTCGTGAGCCTACTCTTAGGCTATCCACACAATGAGATTCAACCAATGTAAAAGATAACTCACAGGAAGGGTCAGGTTTTTATATCCTGGTGTTTGTGAAAGGTAAAGAGAGGACACATTATGAATCAGGACAGTGATGGGTTATAAAGCTAGTGATTGTGAAGTACAGAGAGAACATTACAATACAAGACAAGAATGGTTTTTCTAGTTGATGTGTGTGAAAAATAATTCACACTAAGAGAAAAAACAAGACTGGTTTTGTAGATCGTGTATGTGAAGATTTGTGCACTTTACAAAGAAGGTCAAACTCGTGTTGATTCACAATTGAAGCACAATGTTCTGAATTCTGTTCTATATTCACTACGTGTTACACAATAGTTTTGGTTTCTATTTCTACAAAAAAATAACTTTTTCTTTTATCTGGTTTTGGTTTTAATACTCACCTGCCCTGTGCTGTCCTACGTCTACTCTGTCCTGTAATTCCTGTACTGTCATGTTTTTACTTTTTTTTTACATCAATTACTGTTTCCACCCTATGTATGTCATGGGTCAGTTTTTTATTCAAGCCATTCTATTTTCTACTACTCGCTGGTTAGGCCTGTAGTAGCTTCATATGCCCTACAATCTAACTTAAGATTAAGACCGGCACGACATCCAGTCCCAAACCTTTAATTTATCCCTGTGAAAGAGTAAACCCCCCTTCACCAATGATACATTTTTAGGTCATGCTGGGAATTAAGCCCGGGGCCCTTAGCTCAGTAGATAGACAGGATACCGACTGAACTAGGGTGTTGAATCCTGTATTTTCATGTACTGTGTCTCACTGTGAGCCTAGACTAAAGCTATCATTCTGTTCTCAGCCTTTTCAGGGATTGCTACTCCTTTAGTAACTGATGGAAACCGTAGAAGGTAATTTCCATTAAAAGGATACACAATTATTTTATTGGTTGTGTTTGATTAATATTCATGTTACTTTATCTTGTCGATAAATTAAGCCTATGAAATGTAGCAATATAATATAAGTTAAAGAATACGGTAGATGAAATTAATGAATAAATCTACTCACAATTAAAGCAAACATTAAGAAGAAAAAAATTGTACGATACAATTGCACAAACTTTTTCATGTTGTTAATATGGCTTCGAAGAAATTTTCAAAATTTTTTTTTTTAATTAACTACTCTTAAATAAGTTTTACTCATAAAAACAAACACATCATCTTTTTAATATTTTATATATAGGCCTAGATTTTAAACAAAATTTTTCAAATATATTTAACAATATTAGCAAAAATATATTCGTATACTGGGGCTACTTTAAAATATTTGTTTTTTCTATAAAGAAAAAAGTTATCTTATTTATCATAAGAAACTATTCAAAGCTTCCCATTTTGAATTCGATCTTTAAGCTCAATTTTCAAAATATTCAATTTTAAAAAAAAATTATTGGAAGTAAACTACCTTTAAATTAATTTATTTTAAATAAATAAAGATATATTATAATGATATGAGTGATATGTAAAATAGTCTCCTGATACAAATTTTGGACGAAATCGCAAAGTCCATTTTTTTAAGTATTCAAATTAAAAAACACTAATTAATAACCTACCCATAACCAAATCTCCCTTCCACACCCCAATACAAATATACAGCTTTATTTGTCATACTCCATTTCAAACGTTCGCCAGATATACATTTTAAGCAAAATAGTTTTAGTCATTTTCAAAATAATTTGAATTTCTAAAAATCATTCAGTAAAAGATCCTTTATATAATTTTTACCCAAAACAAAATAGACAGGGTTATTTGCCATGTCCAAACACTTCCATGATACACATTTGTAACCAAATTGTTAGGGACATTTATAAAATATTTCAAGTTATTTTATTAAAGCAGATATCAATAAACTACCCATTAATGATTTCTTACCCCCCAAAAAATTATACATTATTATATGTAATGTCAAAAAACTATCAAGATACCCATTTGTAACCAAATAATTTGACTCATATGTAGAATATTTCAAGTTTTTGAAAAATCAATCATCAGTTAACTACCCTCCAACGAATATTTGCCCAAAAACCAATTATATAATGTTATTTGCAATATCAAACACATTCTAAATAGGTATGCATTTTAAACCAAATTTTCGAAAATTTCGGAATTCAAAAATATTACTCAAAAGTAAACTACCATACTCTTAATTAAGGGTCTAGAATAAAAAAAAAAATCATGTTGTGGTATAGTCCTATAATATATATAAATATCAAGTTGAACAAAATCTATCAAATCGCTTTAGATCCTTGGCCAAGGATAGAGAGACGGAATTGTAAAATCCACCTTTTTGGGCTTGTTTTCATATAATATGCAAATATTTGCCATAATCTCGTGATCATTTTTTTACGATCACAATAATTTACCTTGATATGAGAAATTAAAAAGAATGAATGAGTTAAAAATACTCGTCGCTTGCTATAATGATGTGCATTGTGGCCAAATTGTCTATTTGAACATTTTATGTAATAACTTGATTTTTAAAAAACACTTCATAGTAGTGGCCAGTGGTTCTCAATAGGTGGCCCGCGGGCCAAATACGGCTCGCGAAGGATGTAAGTCTGGCCCAAGGTAAAGAATTAAACTGTAAATTATTAAACTGAAAAATTATATTTAATCCTAAAACATTGTTTAAAACCATAAGTACATAGTAAAATAAAATAAATTTTTACATATAATCTATACTTGGTTTTCGTTTTGAGTATATGTAAATTTACCAAATTAAGTGTTCACACTCTTTGGCCCAATCCATGAAAGAAAAAAATGTGGTGCTTGGTGAGAAGTAATTGAAAACCACTGGTGTAAGCCCTCAACCAAGCTATACCGACAGAGTGGCCACCACCGCTAGCAATGATAGTGCCAACCTAACAAATCGGAGACCAAATTATTCCTTGACATAAGTCTTATTTAGAGGATTGTACCCGGAAATCAGGGACGAATGGGGTCACCTTAGCCTAAGCTTAGGTTTACATTTCTGGTTCAGAAATACTTTCAACTTTTTAATGTATGGGCAGTGATGTAGCATATACCTGGCGATATTGGTACATTTTTACGAAACCTCACAGCTCTACACTGAAGTACTATCAAAATTTAAAATATCACATCAGAGTCTTTTGACGTGGATGTGGATGGGAAAATAGTATGTCAGACAGGGATGATGTATTGACTTGTCCTTCTTAATCGGGCTCAAGGGGCCCATATTCATGAGTGATTTCCATCCTATACATACGATCGATAGTACATTTAAATATGGTGATTAAGTAAAAATAAATCATCCTTTTCAATACGTTTTCTTAAATAATTTTGCCTAATTTGTATGTAGTCTGAGTGTAAAATTTTATACGTGGCGGTAATAAATCATTACGTGGAGAAATCCAATCTCGTCGTGTGAAATTTGTGGTGTGGTGATGCAAGAAAACATATTTAAAGCCAATATTTTATTTGTGTAAATCACATAAAATCATATTGCCCTTAATTATAAATATAACTTGAGTGTTGGTTTTAGTGAGGAAACCTTTCCTTGTCTCCAGGAAATGCTGCATCATTTCAAACTCACTCATATACAGTGCCATGAGACAACGAAAGTAAGAAGTGAATGTTACGAAGAATACACTCAAAACATAAAATAATCACTTGAAATAAATTACTAAGTATAATGTAACAAATAAAATAAATGCAATCATGGAAATCATTCTTAGTTATTATTGTGTTAATTTCCACGACAAGAAAGAAAAAATAAACAGACTGAGGACATCCGTATACTTTAAAAATAATTGTACAAAAATAATTGAGAAACCAACAAATAGATTATTTTAGTACTTTGATTTATAACAATGAAGACTCTAGATATTTTATATATTATATCAGATAAAAATGTCGAAAGTCCAAGAAATAATAAAATAAATATTGTTGAGTTTGTTTTAATTTTAGATAAAAAAAATAATAATTCTGGACGTCATCATTTTACGAGATGAAGGCGGTTAAAAATATTACGCTACATAATATTGGATCTATCTCACTAGGATCCAAAAAGTCCAAAGGTTTTTCCGTGAAAAATATAGCCACATTTCATTTCTATACTATATTTAAAACGTTTAGTATCTCTCAAAATTAATTAACACAGGATCGTGTGACACGATTGCGTCGTCACTTTTAAATTACTTTATTGTCATATTTTTTATATATATTTCCTGGGTAATTTGAAAATATGTATTATTATTGCGATGTACAGAATTACATTTATTTTACAACAAAGAAGAAAGTCTTTCAATCTATTTTCAATTGTTCCACGTATCGTAGCTTTAATAACCATTCACAGTAAGCTCTAAAATTTGAGCGCTCCAAAATAAGAAATGTACCAAAACTCGAAGGCCATCATGAATAACCAAACAGTCAATAGTAATAATATTTAAAACACAAGTGTATTAAATCATATTAAATAATGCAAGGGGAAATTAGCTTTGTTACACTCGTTGCAGCCGCTTAGAAAGAACCCAAACCTCAAAGTCAATACACTTCTGTCAATTATTTACTTGTTTTTTTTAACTAACTAGTATTAATTTAAATAAACGGTACGGAACTCCAAAGAAACTTTCTCGCTCTCTTGTTTAGAAATGGAGATGTTTACACAAAATTCGTAACATAATATACACTAGCAAACCCCAGAACAAATTGCGCTAGATATACGTAAAACATTTTTTAGTCATGGTTTTTTAGTTTCATAATTTTATTTTTAGAGAATTAACGTCTTCATTTGTGTATTTGGACCAATAAAAAATATTGATATTGGGTCCCCGAGGGCCAACATTTTGTATCAAAATTTTGAATTCCGGTTAAAATTTTTGTCATTTTACTAGGCAAATTTAAAAGAAAAATATATTTGTTTATAGCTTGAAAACTTTAGGTTTTATAAAAATATATTTCAAGTAAAATATGTTTATTTTAAATAGATCCACATGTATGCAATGATAAGTAATTTCATATCTCAAAGACTTACGGATATAAAATTAAAAATTAGAATTTACTTATCAGACCGGAACTCTTAAAGTCATTTTGTCGAAAAGTTAAGAGTAGCCATTTGGTTTGTAATATTGATCAAAGCTTATAAATCTCAAATTGTTGTGGAGATAGGGTAATTTCCTTTTCTGTAAAGTACCCTAAAAGTAATTTTGATGTAAAAATGAAAATAGCCAGTTTATTTATAATCTTAATTAACGCCTAGATACGAATTTTAATCAAAATCGTTAGAGCCAATTTTGAGAAAATGTATTTTTTCTCTTTTCACTTCTTACTAAACTACTCTTAATTTTGGGGTTAAAAAGACACACAGGCAGACGGCTTTGAAAAGACCACTTTTTAGGGTTCGGAGGTTCATGAGACGTCGACATCCATAAACATTTCAGGCTAATTTATTTTTACGGTCGCAATACCTTATATTTATTAGTGTTCTAAAAGTTAATAAGAAAAAAAATAAATATATATATACGTATAGCTTGAAAGTTATTGGTTTTATAAAAATATGTTTCGAATAAAATATTTGTATTAAAAATAGAGCTACATATTCGCAAATGATAAGTAATTTCATATCTCAAATAGTTTCGGAGATATGATAAAAAATTAGAATCTACGCATCAAACCGGAGCCCTTAAAGTAATTTTGCCGAAATATTAAGAGTAGCCATTATGTTTTTAATATACATAAATCGTTATAGCCGATATTTAGAAAATGGACTTTTTCTCTTTTTGCCCTTTAGTAAACTATCCTTAATTTTAGGGTTAGATATCCAATTCCAAAAACTCTTAGGGGCAGCCCTATGAAAACCCAAAATACTAAACATTAGCCCAATCGGTAAAACAGTTTAGGCTCTAGTCGGAGCTACAAACAGACAGACGGAAATTCATAAACCACTTTTTAGGATTCGGGGGGTTATGAAACGTCGTAATTCATCAAAATCTTGAGTTCGATTCTTTTGACGATCACAATACTTTCTCTACCTGTAAGATAGCGAGAAAGTAAAAATACAGATGTGTTTATTTTGTCAAAATAAATAATTGGAGAGATTTTAAATACAATTAATAGGTTATTCCCCGCGCACCATGTCTTACAACATGTTCCGTATATCTGCATTGATACTAGTAGGGTAGGGATGAGAGGAATGTAGGATCTTATAAGTCGTGCACCCGCATTTGTTTGAAGAGAATGTGGGAAACCACTCAGTATAAACCTCCCTTAGTACACCCAGAAGGGATTTGAGTCCAGACCTACCCATAGCTGGCAAACCAGACTAAATGATCTTTACATTTAGACAACGTTCCCACCGATGCGGGTAGATCAATCATAGATTTGGATCTAATTAAGTAGAATGTATTAAACAAGGTAAAGTATATTAGATTGCCACTATTTTTAAATGAACATATAATAATAATAATGTGTTTTAGATTTTATTTAATAAAACAAGATAAAGCGAGTGAATGTTAAGAAAGGCGCGTCTAGATCTAAGAGTTCCCATTGATGGTATTCCGGTTTTTTTTTAATGCGTGTTCAAAATTATTGAGTCGCGATCGATTACGCATCTTTCTGCTGATATAAGAGGCCAAAATATAATATAGGAATGATTGAAAATGTTTTACCAGATAATTGGATTTTGATCCCTTTAGATAATTTGTAAATAAGGTAAAAATACAATTATGTCAATGACCTTCACTATGACCCCATCATGTAAGCTGCATTGGAGTTAAACAAGAAATGTTCACATTACTGTACCTGGTTTCTAAATGTTCATTTGTAAAATATATAATCAGTAAAGGTCACTAAGAGTCAACACAATGACAATATAAAAACATATATATCAATTGTTGTTGTTGGAACTGTCAAAGAGCTTAGTTAAAATCCGCCAACATGGTTGAGGGACTAGTTAAGAACTTTATAGAAACCTAGTTATATACCAGATACATTCCAACAACATGATTGGAGGACTAGAGTGACCAACCAGAACTCCAGAGATCCCTGGTTGTATACCAGCGGATGTCCTAAATATCTTAGATACATTCCACCAACATAATTGAAGGATTAGAGTGATTAACTAGAACAGATGTCCCTATCTGTATCCCAGCTGGTGGCAGTTTCCTAAATATTCTAGCTACAGCCCACCAACATGGTGTAGGGGTTAGTGAAATTCTAGAGGTCTCTGGCTGAATACAAACTAGTTTCAATTTCCTAGAGAGATTACTGTAGTTATATATTTGAATATCATTAAGCCATCGATAATCTCCACAAAATCTAGTTCTGTCAACTTATTTGTTCATCATAACAACCGGTGATATTCAAATGGAGGCTGAGGGTTGAATGAATTTTTTCACATCTCTTTAACAACAATTTAAATTTCCCCTCCTACGGTGTTGTGTTAGACGTCTTGGAGGATGTTTGTATTTCCACCAGTAGTAACCTCGTGAAATACAAGGTTAATGCAACCAAATTAATTTGGCTTTCAAGGAAAACACATCGAGAAATTCGTTCAACCTTGCCTTTGCTATGGCACGTTGTATAGGTCCTTACTGGGTTGGGTCGAAATAAAAAAAAATATCTCGATGCATTCTCGCCTGGAATAGTTTAATCTTCAGTTACTACTATCCATGCGATGACACAGGGCTTAAATTATGTAATATTCATCCCCCATTATAACGTCACAGGTTACAGTTGTACGTTCGTTATCTTATGGGAATAATCTTATCCTATAGAGTCGCTAAAATGTAGGCCTTGAAAACTTTATGATTCTTGGAAAGGTGATTGTTGGCTTCCAATACGCCAATTCCAGCGTCAACTCTGTTGCTTGAAGCACCCTGAATGTATCCCTCAAAGTCACTAACACAACCCCTAGCTTTTATGAAGTGGTAATTCCACTTCCCCCATTCGCATTATTCCTCTCAACAGTAAGACATCGCATTTGTTTATGCTTAAAAAGTCCGTGCCTTTAAGACATATCTGTGTCAGTTTTCTTCCAGCAATAATTTTCCTGTGATACAAATAACCTATTATGTTAGGTGTAGTCACTGTACCCATCACAGTAATGTGACCACTCCTCGCACGTATAACTGTCCTGATTGTTTGCTGGTGTTTGCCACTTGACGCTCGTAACCAAGCTTGCACGTGTAAAAGAGAAACAGCAGTTCCACAGGTTTGTACCGTCATTTTACCACCACGAGCATAGACGAATCTCACTCCACACTTATTACTACAATATGATACTGTTTGGGCTCAGATTTTATTGCCGGTTTGGAGATTTTTTTTGTTTTTGGTCCTTATGCACTAAGCCCGAATATGTTCCAGTTTACCCACATTTATCACCCACGTTTACTTTTCTTCCTTGTTTGAATTGGAGCATATCACATTTTTCAACGATTCACAAACATCCCGGAAGGTATCCATTATATGTCACACCATGCCCACCGTTGGTTCCGTTGTGTGCTGATCTTGTGTCATCACTTGTCTTTATCGGTTGCCATAACTCCCCGTCTGCGGATACCCGACACGCGCGATCGTCTGCCTTTATTTGACCGATAGATTTAAACTCAAGAGGTAAATTTACAGCATCATCAAACGTCTGAAGCTGTTCTTGGGTCACGTGAAGTCTTATACCACTCCAGAGATTTTCTAAGAATAGGTCTCACGATAGCTAGTCACAAGGTTCGCTATTAAAAGTATGGTAATTGATAGTCACACGTGGAAATTTCAGTAGATATTCGCCACTCTGTCTGGTTCGGTTTTAGAACTGTATCTATCAAGTTATGTTCTTTCATGAGGATTGAAATTGTTTCCCAGTCGTTCAACTAATACTCCCCATACTTTTTTCATGCTATCTAGCAAGTTTCTCTCTTCACACGCTCAGACCTACACCGAGATAAACATAATACCCATGAACAAACTTAATTTTATCACTCTAACTATTTATTGCAATGTGGAATTGAAATAAATATTCCCACCACCCGTGTATGTGGTTGGCTTTGAACACATGGCTTCCATATTAATTATTAAGTTATTTACAAACCCCACGCCTGTCACAAATGGTACACAATTTATTCTTTTTAACCTATTCTCTAAATGTATACGCTCAATCAACAACACTTAATAAACAGTTCGTTGTCATGGTAGGCTCATGGCCACACATATCGTATAAAAGTCCCAAGGCTACATGTATATAATTAACTGGACAATCTCATCATCTGTTACAGTAGTTGTGTCCCAGCTGGTGTATTTTTATTTATAAACTATACTAGGATTCAGGTAGAAAAAACACTATCTGATGAAGACTAAGGTTACTAATTCTACTCTCATTTATTTATACGCCAAGTCATGTTATCTGAATTTTTCATTGCGTTAAGTTGATTTTTAACTTATGTATATTTTCTATATAACTAAAACCACGTCGTATTATCGCCTGAATTTGAAACTATGACTTTTCTTAGTTTGGGTTTGGTGAAATTTTGAGGGGGAAGGTTGCCAGCCGTGAGTAGTTTGAAAAGTTAGCCAAAGGGGGATTTATATATTTTTGTATTTTGTATAGAAAGTTGTAAAAACAAAATTGCCAAAGGCCATCAAATTTCTATACATTTGTAAAATATTTCAAGAGCATTCAAACCAAATACCGACGGTATATTCACGTGTTCATCGGTTCATTGAAACTGAGATCTAAATAAGGAAAAACAAGAAAAGTATCTAATCTGGTTTGGAATAATATTTTAGATATTACCCGGGAGAATAGTGTTTTGTCCATTAGGTTCTGGAATGATACCCGTTCTCATTTAACAATGTCATCGATAGTGAGTCAGTGGCATGCCACCAAACCAGTAGTACTGGGTGCAAGACTCTGGTAATATTCTGGTAGATAAAGTACAATTTCCTAGGAAGCCATTTTTAGAGAATAAAAACATAATTTTTGCTGTCAAAATTGTTAATTTTTATCCAGGTTCATTTGTATTAAGTCATAGGTATTCAAAATAGATATATATCCATCTATCTATCTATCCATCTCAGATCACATGAACTGACGTATAGATATGTGGAAGAAGATCTAGTAGCTTTTCTGGACTTACTATGAAAACTGTACTATGTACCAGTATATGCTTGTATATACTGTACATATAGACATTTCTGTGAAATATGTATTTGCTTAATACTTATTAAAAATATACGCTGAGAGATTTCAAAACAATTAAAATAAAATAAAGCTATAATATTTAAAAATTATAATAGACCTAGATATTATTTTCAAGATATACTATAATTTTATTTCACAGATTTTGAAATATATCGATACTTATGTTGACCGCAAAAAGGTTTCTAATTTTATTAATTATTAATTTCTAATTTATTCTAACACTTTATTCCTACCATAATCCTACTATAATCATACATATGGCTAGCTATTAAGGAGACAACAGTAATACGGCCATAAATATCAATTGAGTCAAATAAAAACATCCTGAAAACTCTATTTGTACTCAAATTTCACTATGTTAGTATTATTATAATAAGTATCTAGCCATTTGTATTAATTTGCAATCAATCAAATGCTATACCCCGTAAAAACTCACCAATTTTATTTTCCTTCAAAGATGGGGATTGCAAACAGATAATTTTATAACCATGAACCAATATTATTTTACTGTGGTTTCGGTCGATAATGAGTGTTTAAGAATGTAATGAGAGAAAATCTACTATTATTGTCAAATATTTTATTTGTATTGAAGCAAATATTTTTTTATGAAAATACTCTATGGCATTTAATATAGCTTATTTTTATATGTATGTCGTTGAAATAAATATTTAGTTCTGGTGAAGCTTATATGATGTTCGGATTAAGTTAAATATAGTAGGATTTTGTTAGGAAGAAACATTTAAATAATACAAACAATTTTTTTAAGTTCAACATTGTAACATTTTACTATATTATTAGTGGTTTTCTTACAGATGACCCGCCTCGGTGGCGTAGTTGGCTAACGCGCTAGTCGTGTTGAGCTCGACCGCCGAAGACGGAGAGATCGAGGTTCGAATCTCGGTCGGGTGAACTGGGGTGGTTTTTCCTAAATGGTTTTCCACTCTCCCTCCACGCAAATGCGGGTTCACTTCCTCTAAATTCAACCCTCCCAATTCCTAATCCATTAGAGTAATTAGTACTTAAGCGTATAACCCGAACGGGTAGTAAGACGCGGTGCTAAATATTATTATTATTATTATCTTACAGATGACCTGATATATGTACGTGAAAATAGACCTATTAACTTTTATGTCAAATATGAGCCTTACCATGAAAATTGAACTGTATAACTGTGGGTAGATACTAGTAGATGGATCAGCGTATGAGATCCTCACTTCTGATCACCAGGTCAAAACACTTTGTGACGTTGGGGGTATTCCCGGTGACGTAATGGTGTGTGTCATTGACCCTAACGTTAGCATCTCGGAATAGATCTAATAATGATATATTATTGTGATCCGGAGATAATGGGGGAATACCAGTCTGCAGGGTCACACGTGTTCCTGTTGGTTTCAAAAGATAAATAAAATATGGTAAAAAAGTGAAAATTGGCAAAGAATAGCACTACATAACAGCAGCCATCTTAAATCACCGTTCCAGTCTACACAGATAGATGCAATTCAATATATTGGACAACATCTATATATCGTTTAAATTTAAATGCTTTATACTATGGTAGCTTTATACTATGGCAGCTCGTGATATATCAATATATTGTGGAAAATGGCCATCCAGTATATACTGCGCACTTCAATGCATAGTAAACTTATATATTTTGGCTATGTTAATAATTTTATTAAGGAGTAAACATAAATTCAAAGTTTTATTACTATTATTATTATTATTTAGCACCGCGTCTTACTACCCATTCGGGTTATTCGCTTAAGTACTAATTACTCTAATGGATTAGGAATTGGGAAGGTTGAATAGAAGAAGTGAACCCGCATTTGCGTGGAGGGAGAGTGGAAAACCATTTAGGAACCCCCCCCCCCAGTTCACCCGACCGAGATTCGAAAAATTCAAAGTTAATAAATAATTTAATTTAGAATAAATTGACTGAAAACTTGTTATTTTACAATGATAGAACATATCAAGTAGTAAAATACATATTATAGTGATAAACACATTTCGTGTAAAATACAACGTAAGTAATCAATAAGTAATTCAACGGGCAAAATTAAGATTATAAATACAGGAGGTAAAAAGGCAATGAAATGCTAAAATATTAAATCAACTAATAGATTAAGAGAATAATGAATAGTTGAGAATACCAATTGAATAGTAAAGTATAAGGATATTGTGACGCCCTTGGAAATGAGGGAAGCGTACTAGGAATAAGAGACCAGGGGTCACATGAGAAAACAGTATTTATTTATTTATTATTTGTACAGGCCAAAATTGAAAAAGGCAGTGCAGTATTATATATAAGTGAACTTATCCAAAGTTCCATTAACCGTATATCAATATATATATATATATCCTTCACACGGGTGGAGAACCCATAATACTAAAACCTGATAAAATGTTCTTATATACAGGGCAGAAGGCCGCTCTTCAAAATATACAATAACCTAGCTTGAGCCATCGAAGAAAAGACAGAACTATTAACACGTCAAACATGACCAAACAAATGTCTTTCTTCGAAACAACATCGCCCCAATCATGTAATAATGCACTCACACAACAATTACCAAAATGGCCTGAGATTTATAAACATCAACTAATGTAACGTAATAAATTCCTGGATGAGATTATTGCTCAAACAAATTATGTACAAATCGGCTAGCAAAGCCATCTGAGGATATTCAAAGTCAATAGAAATATAAGTGGGTTATGCCCCTCATTCAACAAAATTGAAACTTAAAACCTTATTATAATGTAATTTGACTATTCTCATTATTAAAGTCCATAAAGTTCATAAAAATATTTAGGCTCAACATACTGTAACTATTAATTTTAACCATGTATGAAGTAAACACAGTTTGAAGAATACTTAAACCTAACATATTGATATATGATTTAATTACGTCCACCAAAAGCACTATTCAGAGTCAAAATATTACAATTATCTAATTTGACAATTCCCATCATCTAAAACTACCCAGTTGGTGTACCCGAAGTTTACTTATTATAGCAAGTCGACAAAGTAGATTAAAGTACATAAATAGCGGCAAGAGCGCACTGACAAACATTAAAGGTCTCAATTTTTATCATAACAACTAATTTTAAACAAAGTCGTGGACAAGCCACGAAAAATCCCCAAAACCATAATGAAGGTAAATTTCTTAGAGGTTAAATCCAAACAATAATTTTGAAGAACAATTCCCTCCCATAATGTCACCTAAATAGAATTTTGAATAATAAGCCCCGGAAGAGACTCAAGCAGGCGCCCTCACCTTTTAAATGCCAACGGTATAGTATGTGTGGAATTGAAGCTTCCAGGTCATTATATAGCAATCACAAACATCAATAATTCTCTCAGATAGGGGGAAGACGGGAGGAGAAAAAAAAAGATAGGAGGTGAGCAGCGCTCAGGTGGGGAGAAAAGGCAACACTGGTAACTATAAAATGCGCTGATAAAGTTAAATTCGATGAACCGGAAACCACTTAAGTCTACATAGAGTTCATGTTCATAGTGGGCGTGCCAATATTCACAAGTGGGGCGTTGAATCTGTCCTCGCTTTAGTCTGTGTTGAGGAATTCACAAAAAACGTAAAGCTTCATAACCATCCAGAGATAGATTTTCACGATTACAATACTTTCGCTTTATATAAGAAAGTAAAAATGTTGAGAATAACTCAACACTCGAACACCCTCATGGCCGAGGATCCAGGAAATTGGATACAAGATTACACTTGAACAATAAAGCCGATAGGAGGGCGGTTTTATGTAATATTCACCTGAGAAAAGAAAAATTGGAATCGATTTAATAGTTTTTTTTTATTAAAAAACAATAATTTTTCAATTTTGTTGTGTTTAAATTAATAAGTTTTAAACTATTTTACTTATCTAATTTCAACTGTTTTCTAACATTATTCTTACCTTTTAAGTTTTAGGGGCTATCCGTGGGGTGAGACGGGCTTTTAAGAACGGTTTTAGAAGCCAGTATAGCAATTTGTGTTGAGAATATATTATATATAAAAATAATAATATATTTTTAAACAAATGTATAATTTTGAAGCATATTTAAGGAAATTTGGTTTGGCTCTTTTTTTTCTCTCTTAGCAAATGCGTGGTTTCGATAACTCCCATTTAAAGTCAAAGTTTTCCTTATACACACTTCAGTGGTTTATTTAATTTCATCGGGTTTCCAAAATTGTGTTTTATTTGAATTCTACAAGATTGGATGAGAATAATTATCCATATCGTCACAGCATAGAATACATAATTCTGATTGTTCACCAAGACCTTCTACTAAAATTAAATTTCAGACCCTCAAGGTATTCGGCTGATTGTGATATGGTGATACATATATATTTGTATGGACTCTAGAGAATTTAAAAGTTTTATAAAATTAAAATGGTTTGAAAATACTGCATTCAAATAAGTAATTATTTCAAAGCAATTGTTGGAAACTCGTGAGTTGGAATCGTTCTACCTTTTCAAAAGGTATCTAAGACCATTGGCAGTATTTTTCTAAAATACAAATAAAGAGTGATTATTGAAAGATGATTCTTACTATAGTAATAATATGTTATACTAATTTCAATTTAACCCGCCTCGGTGGCGTAGTTGGCTAACGCGCTAGTTGTGTTGAGCCCGACTGCCGAGGACGGCGAGATCGAGGTTCGAATCTCGGTCGGGTGAACTGGGGGTGGTTTTTCCTAAATGGTTTTACACTCTCCCTCCACGCAAATGCGGGTTCACTTCCTCTATTCAACCTTTCCAATTCCTAATCCATTATCGTAATTAGTACTTAAGCGTATAACCCGAACGGGTAGTAAGACGCGGTGCTAAATAAAAAAAAATTCAATTTATGTAGCTATAAGGTTAATTAACAATGGTAAATAATCTTAATATAATTTTTTTAATATATTGTGATAAAGGAGGGCTATTTAATTTTGTAATGCATCATTTGTGTCTTTTTGAGGAGGATTTTAATCATAATTTATAAACTTAAGTGCGATATTTGAGTTAATATTTTAAGAATTTTCTAGCAATGGCTTATAATACTAATATATAATATTTGCATTGTTTTTGTATTTATATTCCTAAAATGATTAAATATATTATTTGTGTCCAACTTACACGAATGCTCTTAAAAGAGTTTATGAAATTAAACTATATTATTAATGTTATTTTTGTGATAAGGTCCCAAGCAATGGTTAGGAATGTTAAAAACATCATTTGGGTGCTTGTTATCATAAGAATATTCATAACAATGGTTTACAAGATATAAAAAAAACAGCTGGCCCTTTCAAGCATCATGCATCAATTTTTCAGTGTCAGTTCTAAATTGTAGCCTTTGGACTATATAAGTATTCTCTTAGATTTAGGCTACCACAAATCATATTTTTGATACATAAAGCTAAAAATAAAATTAGATTAATTTAGTAGAACTGTGGCAGCTATTTTCTTAAACTACGACTTCGCTATTGAAAATTCGTTAACTTTGATCCTCTAAGTAAATGATATATTTTAAGAAAGAAAATCACAATTGCCTTGTAATAATTCGAAAAATATGTGTCGAAAGAAATTGTAATTATTTTAAATTGCAGCTTCCCCTTTGAATATTTTTGAAATTTGGAATTTGTTGACACATTCTCTGTTTACGACTATAAACTTTGAATAAAACACCAAAACAAATTTATGATGAAATCTGTTTTGTAGAACTCCGGGAATCATTGACGAAAGGAATTGCCTAAAGTTTTGAATATATAGATTAATTATTTATAAGATTAAAATGCAAATAGTTATTATTGTTAAATTATTCTTGACATTATCAATGGACCATTTTGGAGAATATAAATGATTGTATTTTCAATAACGTAATTTAATAAACCAAGAGATCTATTAGAATCTTAAATTTTAAAATATCATACTTTAATTTTATGACAGCATGAAGTTTTATAAAATGTCTTGGCTTTATTTTTGTTGACAGCACTAATGCTTGAATTTTAAGTGTATATATGAGTTTAGCCTGAATAGGTGGTAAGACGCGAAGTGTACAAAAAATACCTTACACTAATTGAAGCTTCTCCATAAACTAAATCACTCCCATTTATGACCAGGTGTTTATACTGGAGATAATTATATATAATTGATTGCGAACTAATTACTATTTCCAGTATATACCTTCCTCCACTTCTTATAAGGGTATATTTTAGTTTTAAGAATCTGTTTAAAATGTACTAAGATCCTTAGCAATTTAATCTACGGGGTAAGATTTATGAATTATAGCCTCAATGTTCAATGTCTTAAAACCCGTCCTGGCTGTCCACATATTATTTACACTAAGGAAATATGGATAAGGAGAGTAGAATTCAAAGAAACTGTGTTTGTGTAGAGGGAGCGAAATAGACTATTTAAGAATAAACACCTCACCAGCCGGGATTTGAGCCCCAATCTCCATGTCATCAGACGTATAAGTTATATGTCCGCGGACCCACCGGTGAGGGTATGTACAGAATAGTTCGTAGAGGGGATGGTAAAACTATACATATAAGTCATGTATTGAAAACTCCCTCCCCCCACTTGGTATCCCGGTTGAGATTTGAGGCAACATATCATCGTAGATATGATCTCTTTCGACCATGGCACCTCATACTACGTGACTATCAGTGCGAGTCTCAATTTGAAAATTATAATTATGGTTTTAAACCAATTGAATGTGGCTGAAATAAAAATGTTATCTTTATCTAATGTAATCTAATGTAAATAATATTTGGTATGCCCTCTGTCTTAATATATATGTATATGTGTATATACTTATTTAATATATACTGTACATAAATGCACCCTTGTGTTAGACTGGATGGAAAGATTGGTGTTTGACTTTAATACGGTTGCACTGAGGGAATTTTTTCATTAATTGTTTTTCACTTTCCTTCACCTCAAATGACCGGGAATACACTTAATCGAAAATTCTTATTCCTTACCTTCTCATTCCCTACTCTACTAACGTAATGAATGTTTGGGTACAACCTGAACGGGTAGTAAGATTTTATGAAAAAATAACAACAATGAAGCAACATATATATTGTCCAATATATAAATATATATATAATTTTAAAATGTTTATATCCTATAATATTAAAGAATGAAAATAAAATATTTGGACACAGGCCAACTATATATAAATAGAAAAGCTAAGGTTGGGATTAAAAAAAAAAATTCAAATGGTATGATTCTAAACGATAAATTTAATGCATAGATAGATTTTCACAACATATTTAAATAAATCGGCAATGAAATGTAATTATTCCGGTTACCTTTAATCATTTCAGTCGTAGCTTGCAGTCTTAGTCAAATATAGAGCATGCAAGGGATGACGTAAGCCGTAAAGAACTCATTCTGTCAACTGATCTGAATCAGCAATCACTTATTCGTACCCCGTCATGTTTTCAAAAACAGAGATTGTTTTGCCGATTAGAATAAGATAGAATATTGGCAAAACTAGTAACTAGTAACCCCTTCTTTTTTGGTATATAACAGTGAGTTTTTAGAACTTTTGAGGAAAGCGGGGTCTGAGAAGGACGCCAGTTGACAAGGTGCTCTAATGCTGAGCTACCAAGTTTAACCAACTTGTTGGGAGAATATCCTACAGCTTGAATCCATGTTCAATACGGAGGAGGACGCCTCAACCATCTGGAAAGTCTGAGATAAATCACAGCCGTGCAGAGCCGGGCGGTCGGGTGTTTGACACCAGCTAGAGGTATAACACCGAAGATAGGTCAGGTCGCTATTATTTCATGGTATACTAATCAATTCCGTAATAGAAACTACTTAAATTTGTGATGCTTGTATAATTAACTTCCTATCACATTAATTTCACTGTCATTATATACTTTCATTTCCATGACCAATGTGAATGTGAAAGTAGGTAGAATGAGTAAATATCATGATATAATTTTATTCACTATCATTATCGGCAGAATCAGTTCCTGCACACAGAATACACATGAAAATAGTTAGTGGAACAGCTGAATAAATTGATTGGAAGTTTTCATGGAACCATTTCAAATAGAAACAGCACTGAATACACGGGCTTTTATTCTTAGAATTGTGTAGTCCTCTTTGCATGTCGAACGAATGTATTCATTCTTGTTGTTCAGCTTACTCTTATTCTTCTTAGTTCCACTACCACCTGGCTCCGGTGATTTGTCTTTATAATTATGTAAAGCTGACAATGGTTGCTGCAGTTTTGTCCTGCTAAAGATTAGGACTATACATTTTGGCATTTTGTTCTTTTTTATTTTATTTTTTTTGTATTAGGCTTCTTATTTTGAGGTGACGTTGTGCATAAATCTGGCAGCCTTAGAATTCGTCAGCTGATTGCTTAAGCATCTCATTAGACGAATTATATCCAGGCCTATCTTCTTCATTAGATCTATGGACCTTTAAAAAAAATTGACGGGTTCTGTGAAAAGGATTACTTTTTTGAAAATGCTTGAGAGCTGCATTTAGAGGCCAATAAACTAAAATATCAAGTGGTTGTAGGATGTGACTGGTGTGGGATAGGAGTGTTAAAATAATAGCTTGATTTTTTTTATGCTTCTTCCAGAACTTCGGCCATCATGTGGCTTGCATGAGAATTTTTTTTATCGAAATTCTGATAAATTAGTTTATTTTCATAAGGCTCTTATGATATAAATCCATAAGGATAGTATGTTCTAATAACATAACTAAATCGTGTTGTACTTTTGCTTTATGTACAAATAAACAAAAAAAGTTATCACTTTAAATATATTATTATTTACAGTACTTTTTTTGTGCACTAATTGTACACAATAAAAAATAAATAAAGTCCTGTGAAATAAGACTGGCTCCAAGCACGCTAGGTATAGATCGGTGTGAACGAACAATCCATTCACCGATACTAGACATGTCTACCTGTTGATAATAAATGGTAATCCGTGGAGAAACCCTAACCAACAACATATTTATACAAATTTGAACTAATTAGCGACTTCCTTAAAGTTTGGAGATTGAAATTATGTAGCATATAGCTTGGCATAGGCCTAGTTTTCAATGGTGGTAAGAGTATGTCATCGGCGCTAAGTAAGTGTTTTCAAAATTATTTTATATGCCACGCTATTTTAAATACGTGCACGATTTGATTAGTTGATTCATAAGATATTTTTATTGTCCTTAAATAAATTGAAGAATGTTAACGTATATATATATATATATATATA
>CABFWO010000678.1:119678-173189 GCA_902155825.1 Timema genevievae | reverse complement strand
CAACGAATATTTGTATACTACTTATTGAAACCTTGATCATTAATAAACTAAATGTGCTGTTACCGTTACCCACCCCCATTATGTAAAAAAGGGGGGGTTGTAAGACTTTTTTTCTGCAATAAAATATGTAAAAGTAAGTATTGTAATTTTGACTTAAGATTACAAAACATGGAGTAAAAATTAACAAAAAAGGTGTCTTGGAGAAATTGTCTAGCTTTCCCCGTTTCCGAGATAATTACACAAGTTTGAGCTCAGAGACAAATGTATCTAACACAGCTAGCAACACAGCTATACTGGCTCCCTAACTGGCAGGAATTAACACTTGTCTTTGAAATCAAACATGCATGATTATCTCGGAAACGGGGAAAGCTAAACCATTTCTTCAAGACACCTTTTTTTGTTAATTTTTACTCCATGTTTTGTAATCTTAAGTCAAAATCGGTTATACTTACTCTGACATATTTTATTGCAGAAAAAAGTCTTACAACCCCCCCCCTTTTTTACATAATGGGGTGGGTAACGGTAACAGCACATTTAGTTTATTAATGATCAAGGTTTCAATAAGTAGTATACAAATATTCGTTGCAATAAACAAAGCAGTTTTTATAATATTTCACACAACAGTCGTTTTTAGCTCTATTTTTAGGGGAGTATACCGCCCTTATTATTCAAGATGGACCCTAGGTTGCTGATGTGAATTATTTTATTTTCACCCAAGGAATGGCCTGCCAAAGTTTGATGCAATGTTTTAGATACACGTTGTATATACATATTATTTCATTTAACACTGTATTATAAATATATAGCTACACTTAATTGTCAATTAAGATCATACAATTTAAATAATAATGGGTAATAATACAATTCATTTGGCATAGGTTCAAAAAATGTTCTCACCCAATTTCGTTAAAATTGGTCCACGCATTTGGAAGTTATAACGGTGCCAACATACAGACAGATCTTTGAGAGGCTGCCATAATGAATTGGATAACCTGATAACTCAAAACCATGCACATACTTTATTAGGCCTAGGATCAAAGAATATTCATGCCAAATTTTGTTAAAATTGGTCCCTCCAATGGACAGCTATCGTGTAACATACATCTGTACAAACATATGAAATACCAAACGGTTAAGTTAAAATAAGACCTAGCTATACTTGGTCAGTTATCTTAGTAACAAAAATAATGAGATCAATGTTGACAGCAAAAGTTGTTTTTTGTTATTATTTTCTAAAAGGTTTTTCCCAAGAGATTCATACTACGCATCTTTTTTAGTGTGAATTTTAAGAAGATACGTCTATTGACTCAATCCTACCGAGATTCAAACTGTAATTCTCATATACTTAGCTCCCTTGAAGAGTGTCAAAGCTTCGTTAGGCGAACTTTGATGATTTCCTTTGGGAAATGTATCCCTTCCTTCCTCACCTCTCAAAATGGCCAACAACTGACCAATCCAGTGAGGCCTCGCTTTCTCTTACCATCAAGCGAAAGTCTGATGAAAGCTGGTTCTCACCCACGAAATTACATCACTATTGCTGATGCATGGCCGCATGAGCCGTTAATAAATTGTTCACACACGCATACAATTATGGAGTCAGTTTATAAAATATACACCACACTTATTTTTACAATAAAGTGTTTTGCTATTTTACAAATTATTAAATATCGATCATTAATATTACAAAAATAAAAAAATTGTCTAAATCAACTTTCTTTCTTGTACAAAACACAAAATTTATTTAGTAGGATTTTGGTAGAGATAAACTTTTATAAAACACAAATATTATATTTTTCAGTCATGTATTATATGTTTAGTGTTACTTTATATGTATTGATAATATATGTCAAGAGTGACATCCACAGATAACATGATTTGATGTACGAATAGATTAAACTTTTATAGATGTCTTATTAAGAGAACTCTTCTTCTTAAGTCAACAACCTGAAGGTTGGTTTGATGTGATTTCTATAAATACCCATCCTCACTCATCCTCACTCATCTAATCGGGTGGTTAGTGCTGCCCGCACCATCTGGTAAAATTTCATCTACTAGGGGAGTTCATGAAATGTGATGTCTCCCCATTGCATTCCTCACTGAACTTCTATGGGTGAGGGTAAAAGGACCTGCCAATTGGCGGGAAAGATATTTTCACATATATTTCAGGGTTTTTATTTTCTCACTGTCTTACAGGTAGATAAATTATTGTGATCATAAAAAAAGTATATCTCGAGATTTTGATGAATTTCGGCGTTTCATGGCCCCCCGAATCCGAAAACGTGGTTTTGGAATTTCCGTCTGTCTGAACCTCGGAGTAGAGTCTAAACTATTTTACCGATCGGGCTAAACCTTGGTATCTAGGGTTTTCATAGGGTTACTCAGAGGGATTTTTGGAATTGGATATCTAACCCTAAAATTAAGGGGAGTTTAGCAAAGGGTGGAAAGAGAAAAAATCGATGTTATCAAAATTGGCTCTAACGATTTTGTTTAAATTTTATTTTTAAGCATTTATCTTTATTACAAACAAAACGGCTACTCTCAATTTTTCGTGAAAATGACTTTAAGGATTACGGTCAGATAAGTAAATTCTCATTTTCTATCATATCTCCGTAACTACTTAAGATATGAAATAACTTATCATTGCAAATATTTAGGTCTATTTATATTAAAGATCCTTTATTTGAAACATATTTTTATAAAACCAACATTTTTCAAGCTATATGCATATATATATATTTTAACTTTTCGAACACTTAAGTTAAAGTATTGCTACCGTAAATAAATCTGACCCGAAATGTTGATGGTTGTCAACGTTTAATGACTCCCCGAACCCTAAAAAGAGGTTTTTGCAATGCCGTCTCTCTGTGTGTCTGTCTAGCGCTAAAATTACGAGTAGTTTAGTAAAGGGTGAAAAGAGAACAATAGATTTTCTCAAAATCAGCTCGAACGATTTTGATTAGAATTCGTATATAGGAGTTAATTAAGGTTATAATTAAACTGAATTGTTTCATCTTCCCATGAAAATGAATTTTAAGGTATCTTGCAGAAGCGGAAATTTCCATATCTCAGCAACTATTTGAGATACTAATAATATATTTTTATAAAACCAATAGTTTCTGAGATATTGGCAAATATATTAATACAATTTTATGTGGTTTATTTGTACAAATACTACTTAAGTTTTAACGCAAAAATTCTCTAATTCCATAGAGTAAAGAGATAAGTAAGTCTCTCAAAAAGTGTATGTTCTTGTTTCTTTAACCTTTTGGGGGAAATGTTTGTACATCAATGATCGATCTCTATCATTTTAGATTCAATAGTCAATATTTACATTTTTTATTGGTCTAAATTTATAAATTAGGAATTTAATAGATATGTTCTAACCATAAGTTGTGCAACCCCTAGTAAAATGTCGAAAATTTTAGCCGGAAGTTGAAATTTTAATACGAAGTGTTGACCCTTGTAGACCCAATATCAATCTTTTTTTATTGGTCCAAATATACAAATGAGAACATTAATTCTTTAAAAATAAAATTATTGAATTTAAAACCGGAAGTCAAAAAATGTTTTACGAAAGTGTAGCGAAATTTATGTTTGGTTTTGCTAGTGTATATTATTTTGTTTCACACATATTAATATTACGAGTTTTGAATAAATATCTCCATTTTTAAACAATAGAGCGAGAAAGTCCGTGCGGAATTCCGTACCATTTATTTTATTTGCCACAGTCATCGACATAGGACCGACGGCTTTACATGCCTTCAGAAGAAAGTTGTGCTGTAGATTTTTACCGCTCAAGAAAAACCCGTTTATTTCGGCTGGGTTTGACCCCACGGTCATCGGGTCCTAAGGCTATTAATTTACCCCAAGACCACCAAGGTAAACTCAATAAAATTGAGGTGTAGTAAATCCCAGCGAAAGTTAGGACGTTTAGTGATTCTTGTACCTTCGCCGATTAATGTATTTAAAATGTAGTACTTACAACTATCCCATCTAAGAAGTCACCATCGAAAACCTGTGGGCTCAAATTGGTGTCGATGTGTGTGTGTTGTGTGTGTGTGTGTGTGTGTGTGTGTGAAGGCCATCTTACCACCCACACGGGCTATCAGCGTATTTGTACAAATGGGGCAGGGTGGAGAAAGTTTTACTTTAAAGGACATTTACGGGGATTTGTGTGAAGGAAGGGGGGAAACAATTGAGGAAAAAGCACTTCACTGCACCCGGCTGAGACCCAAACCAAGGTCTTCTTGTCACCAGCAAATCAGATGAGATGAAACTGAAACATATCTACAAGTATTTTTTTAATGGAATATATATAATTAAAACATAAAGCCATTCCTTTCTACAATGATTCCTGGAGTTCCATCTAACCGATTTTCATAGTAAAAAAAAATCTAAGAAGCCGCAATTTCAAAGCACTACAACTTATTTTGACATAGATATATTTAAGTTATACCAAACAATTTTTTTTAATAAACCATTTACTTGTAAGATTATGCCAAAGTTAACAAATTTTCAATAGCGAAACCGGAATATTTATATATAATTTACGATTATCAGTAAATTTATGGACGCTATAAAAACAGACTTCCCATAGTCAAAAAAATGTTTTTGAGGTTTCTAGAAAATGGTCTTAAGTTTTATATTTTCACCAAATAATAACAATACTTAACTTAGTATAAACCTTGTAATTTGGACAAGCAATAAAGTTGATCTAGGCAAATTTTAGTTTGGGTATGACTCGTAATATTTTGATTCTTATTTAACACAATAATCTATAATGTTAAACAAAATTAAAACGTCCAGTACCAACAACATACAATCACACCTTTCATCATTCATCCAATGAGCCCATGTGATATTTTAAACTTTGAGAAAGCAATTTTTTTGAACGTTGTTTCCTGCACGATTTATTTCCATCCCAATCCAGACCCTGATCTAATCCTACCAAGCTTTGTTGAGCCAATGTTAAACCAAGTACTGAGACGTGTCAGAACACGAGCTACTTGGATTGTTTCCAAGTTAGGTCATTGTCACAGTCCAACCTTCAAATAACGGAGGAGAAATATTGCACATGGCTTTCCTTAAGCTTCCAATCAGTTCATCGTAAGACGTTTGGTTTTTATTATTGGTACTGCAAGCACCATAGTTATCGACGACCTAGTCTGGACAAGTGGCCACTGTGACAAATACGTCAGTCTCGTATTGTCTGGTTTCCCAGTGATGGAGAATATTTGATGTACTGAGGAGGTGTTTTCTAAACGGTTTCCTAATCTCACTCAAAGCAAATTTGAGCTAACTTCCTCTAAATCTTACATTTCTCATCCTTACCCTACTATTGTAAATATCCGGATGGGTAGTAATACATGGTGTAAAAAACTACTCTTTAAGGAAGTGTTTTTCAACCTTTTGCATGGTTAGGCCCTTTTTGTTGTCTTTGAGATTATCGCGACCCCCCTACGAGCGTTCATATCCTAGTTAGCAAATTATTATTTTCACTGACTCTTACTACTACCCATCGGACCCTCAGTATTTATTTGCACTTTTGGGTAGGTTTGGTTTAGAGGAAATGTACCTTTATTTTCTTGGATGGAGGAGGGAGAAACCCTTTAGGAAAAAATCAACCCCGGTCGGAATTTGAATCCTGACCTCATCACCGACAAACCACATAAGCTTGATGTTAAGCCCACGTGCTTGAATTAATTATTATAAATTGCTTATATAAATGATTATACGAATTCAACTAAAATGTCTCAAAAGCGTCTCAACGAGCCCAGCGAATATTTTGGAAGTTATTCTGGCGGCGCACCTCGCCTGAACACAAGACTGCTAAAGTAAACTAAGTCAGCAAGCTACTGTAATAGTTGGATAACCAAAAGGAACCTAATCATAAACTCAACAGTTTTTATCATTTTAACCACTTCCATCTCTATTTGAATTTCACACCTTCCTATAATCATTATAATCACTTTAAAAATTAAACATAAAGCTATAGCCTCAAAAAGCTTTACGATCCCGCCGTAAACATGCCATGACCCCGAAATGGGTCGGGATCCCCAGGTTGGAAACCACTTCTTCAAGGTAATCATTTTTAACAGGAATAATTCTATTTTTGAATTCAAAATAAAGCCATGGAAATATTTAAAACATAAACTCTGTCTTCCAAGTTAATATTCTACCTATGGACACATGGATGAATATATTACTATTTGTCATTTTTAAAAGTCGGACTATCTTTCATCTCAAAGTTGACCTCCAGTATGGGTCTTTACTTCTGTAAAGAACTGCGATGGAATAAAAAACTACCTGAATCTTTCATTATAAAGGAAAAACAAACCTTCTAAGAGAGTACAGAACATTTTTTTATTACCTTTTCTTGTAGCTTCGGGTGTGTTTATGTTGTGAGGTCAAAAGGTATTTCTTGCAATACGTGCTTTTAGTCTGTTCTTAAAAAATAGGATTTCCAAATGTTCTGGCCATTGAGCCCTTATATAGAAGGAAATAAGTTATTCCTTCAAAGCATTACTGTATAAACAACGTGTTTGTGCTACTGTCGTTTTTTACGGACGTAAAAAAAGTATGTTTAAAACGTTCTACAGATTTATCACCGTACTGAAATTACTTTTCTTTATAATTCTATGGAGTTAAAAATATGACCGACAGAATGAGTATTCCTTTATTAAAAATGGAAAACTAAAATTATTTAATATCTATTTAGTTATGATAAAAGTGTCTATATTTATTTATTTAGCACCACGTCGTACTACCCGTTCGGATTATACGCTTAAGTACTAATGACGCTAAAGAGTTAGTAATTGGGGAGGTTGAATTTAGAGGAAATGAAACAGCATCTGCGTGGATGTAGAGGGCAAAACCATTTAGGAAAATACACCTCCAGTTCACCCGACAGAGATTCGAACCTCAATCTCCCCGTCCTCAGCAGTTTGCCTCATCACGATTAGCCAATTAACAAGCTACGCCACCGATATGGGTAAAAGTGTATGTAGCCATGATCAATATTAGCTCACGATGATGAAAAAAATCTGCTTGACAATTATACCCATGTAGGTCTTACTTAGGCTGTCAATTTTGATATATAATATAAATGCCTATTAAATGCTACAAATAGTATATTAAATATTATCAATGACGACTCCATTAAAAAATTAGTTTGTATTTTTAAAGGTTTCCTACCGCTTTCCCATGGTCTCCCGCACTTATATACTCCTCGAGGCGAGGGAATAAATAAGCACGGAACGCCCTCCAAGACGCACCGAGAAGCGAGACGGAGACCCAAGCTGGTGGCCCATTGCTTTATTTGGAACAAGGATACCAACAATTTGGTATCCAAGCTCTTGAAAAAAAAAAGTCACATTTAAAACTATGTGCATCTAATCCCATTCTGAGAGAATTGCTGCAATGACCGTCTTAAGTTGCATTAAGTTTTGCATGTTCAACGAATATTGAGCTTAGTTCACGACTACTCTACTAAAAACTTTCTCTTGATGATATTGTTATGGCTTTACGGCCTGAAATAGCTTCGGGCTGGAAAAGGGGCCGATGCCATTAGTAAAGCACCACACTCCAGAAGACAATAAAGTTAACTTCGAGACCAACTGTTTTGAATGTTTATCAGTTTGTCATCAACCTTCCGGACGGTTGTCTCATGCTCTGTGCAGGCGAGGGCCAACTAGTATGAATGGTGGTAAGTTTGGCCGTGTCATATGGCATGTGGCGTTGATTATTCCATCATCTGGTTAGATCTATACCCCTTACGGCAGGAGTTGGCAAATATTTTGGCCCCCAGATTGGCTAACAAATATATCAAAGGTCCCACGATCACCAACCACCTGTCTTCTCTACTTTTGCTTCATCCCCCTGCCCCCCTCCCCCAAATATCTTATATTTATTCCATTCAACTTTTTATCAAATATGTAGGCCTATGTCTCCCACTTTTATAGAAAAAATTAGGAAAAATAAAATGTACGTTTACATATTATATGATTTAAATTTCTTATAACATTACCAATTATAGCCAATCAAGGTAATTTTGGTCACACTAAAATATTATTTGAAATTACCTAATATATTTGCGAGCTTATAGGACTCACCCCATTTGCACTGTTTGCTTTATGTAGACCTAAACATACATAATAGGCTTCCCCAACCTTAGAACTTTACCTAGCTTTATTTAGCACTGTGCCTTACTACCCATTCGTGTTATACACTTATGTAATAACTACGCTAACGGAATACGGATGAGGAAAATTGAATTTAGAGGAAGTGTACCCGAATTTGCATGGAGAGAGTAGGAAACCATTTAAGGAAAAACACCCTCAGTACACCTTACGAGGATCGAACCACAATCTCCGCGTCATTGGAAATTAAGTATATTGCGAGTGTAGTGCCTTAGACCATGTGGTTCCTGGATTTTCATGTCCAGGTGTACTGGGTGGTTTCTTCTAAAATGTTTTCCTTTCTCTTTGCACGTTAATACGGATACATTTTCTCTAAGGTTCTACCTTTAACTTCGCTATTAAACTAGCGCAACTAATTTAAGCCTGATTATGAGAGAGGGATCGGGATTTAAATCCCGTTCCGACCTGCTGAAGGTGGTTACTCCTAAATCGTTTCCCAATCTTCTTCCGTGAAAATGCGGGTAGACTATCTCTAAAAATGTTTGATTTCTCATACCTGACCCACTAGCGAAAGTATTATTTATGCGTATAGCCTGAACAGATAGTAAGACGAGGTGATAAAAAAAAAACTATTGTAAGATCACAACCCGAACGGTTTCTATGTCTCGTTATCAAAAGGGAGAGCTGCAAATCAAATGATTTCACAACACCGGTATGCAAGTAGTTTTAGTACCTTTTATAAAGGGCAGATAATACTTTTCATAGGGTCTTTGGCCTTTAGTAACAAAACGTCATATTTTCACTTTATCGTAATTAAACTTATTTTTATTATTATAAGAAATATTTAAAGTAAATATATGTTTAGCAGCCTATTGTAAGTTATATAATTTCTAACATATTACGTCACCAATCAATTAAATGATTTGACTCAATTAATTTTAAAATAATAAAAAAATTATTGTTTTTAAAAACAACACAAATTTACACCAGAAATTTATGACAAACTTAAATAGTCTTTCCCTTTCACTTCATGAAAATTTGGTTCCACTTTCACTAAATTTTATCTTACTCTTTCTTTCCTTGTTATATGTGGTTAATCTAGACTTGGGAGTAAGACGTGGAGAACGATTTTTTTTTAAATAAAAAATATCATTGCAAAAGTTTGCTAGTTTAAAAAGATGGTTAGTATAACACGATGTGTCAAATCCAGAGAAGGTTCTCAGTAAAATTAATTTCAAATCTACTTACAAGATATCTCCGTCTATTCGCGGCACGGAAGCTTTATCGAGCACTTATTTTCACTGAGGTTCTTAAAACCGGTTGACGTAAATTCCGTCCCTAAGATTTTACTACCTCAATCTCTTGTGTAAGTTTCGTCCCCTTAAAAGCAAAGGCGGTATAAATTCTATCATGTATAAGATTGATTTTTAAAAACATTTCAATTTTATTTTAACATAGCTCCGTAGGTATAAACTTGACCTTCGTAGGTAAAAATTATTCCAAAATAAATAGTGACATGGTGTAGAGTTTTTAAATGTTAAAATGAAATAGGTATGTTCGGTTGGACACATAATTTTATTCGGTAAATGGAAGTTTATACAAACAAATCATGACAAAAAATCAAACAGTCATCAAATAACTACATAAGTAAGTCAATCATAATTTCTGCACTACATCATTTAAATTAGTATATTTTGTAAGTTTGACCTAAATTTGAAATAAATGTTTGAAATTTAACGAAATTGCTCTAGTTAATATATTTACTTTATTATAATTTATTTTAATAATTAATAATAATAATTTTAGCACCGCGTCTTACTACCCGTTCGGGTTATACGCTTAAGTACTAATTACACTAATGGATTAGGAAGGTTGAATTTAGAGGAAGTGAAACCGCATTTACGTGGAGGGGGAGTGGAAAGCCATTTGATGAAAAACCACTCCCAGTTCACCCGACCGAGATTCGAACCTCGATCTCCCCGTCCTCGGCGGTCTAGCTAAACACGACTGGCGCGTTAGCCAACTACGCCACCGAGGTGGGTTATTTTAATCATTATTCTTTATTAAAAGATGGATTAAGGAGAGACGCAATTTACATAACACGGAATTTTCTTCAAAAAATAAAAACGTGATCAGATTTATCAAAACCGCAAGAAATTCCCAAAGAAATTAGCAGAGATTTTGATTATTTTTTTGATTATATATTTAATATTACTAATATTAGCGGGTAGCGCTTAGAGATTGTCATCCTCCACTGGGCTTTAACACAACTGTATCTATCAGCTCCCATACGATTATTTATAATTTATAAAGAGAGTGATCCGCGCCGGTGATCACACGGTCTATACGTTAGGCTTGCAATATACTGTATTAACGATGACAGTTGGGTGCACTGGGAGTCGTTTTACACGTGCAATAAATACTAGACTAAAAATATTGCCCAAAAGCTCTCGACACTAATGCTGGCTACCCTCCCGAAAGAAAAAAGCAAGCTAAAAGTAAATAATTAATGTGGTATGGAAGGGAATGCAAGTTAAGGTCTATATTTTTTTCAGTTTTTATAACATTAAAGTATTTCTGGCCAAAAGAAATACAATATTGCTTCAATAGATGCATTAAGGTCTACGTGTATAAACACAGGATTGAAAGTAAGTTGATCTCCAATCAGTGTCTCAAACCTCATTTTCAGTTGCACCATTAACAATTATCAGGTAATTGCCGATCAAATATCTGATAAAGCTAACCAGCCAATTCCCTTCAATCAACTGTTTGATTCTTCGATCATCATATGGATCGGAAACATAACTAATAAGTTTTAATAACTGGATTTAGTTTTTGCTTACTTGTTTAAGTGATTAATAAAATTAAAGTTTGTGTTTTATATATTTGTTTTGAGTATGACTTACTTTTAAGGAAAAATTAATAATGATGGAGTCTTGGGATAGCAATTTTCTACTATACAATTAAGTTATAGATAACGTTTGAAATCCAAAGCAGCTACAGGAAACAAATGAGCTTTTCTTTAATCATAGAGAAATAAAATTTGATATAAGGTTTTCACCGAGTTAAATTTATTTTGTATATTTATTAATAGCACTACAAATTAACAAAAAGAAAAATGTGTCAAAGATTGGGTTGGTCAAATTATTACACAACTTGTACCAGCTGGTCAACAATCTCATGTAGAGGACAAAGTGATTGACAGACAACTTGTAGACAAAATGTAAACATATATTTGGAAGGCTAGGTGGGTCAACTGACTGACATGACTTGAATCAACATGTCGACAATCTCATGTATGGGAGGACAAAGTGATCGACAGACAACTGGTAGACAAATGTAAACATAGGTATATTTGTAAGGATAGGTGGGTCAAGTGACTGGAATGACTTGGATCAACTTGTCGACAATATCATGAATTGAAAGACAAAGTGATCGACAGCCAACTAGTAGACAGAATGTAGACAAATATTTGGAATGATAGGTGGGTCAACTGACTGACATGACTTAGATCAACTTGTCGACAATATCATGAATTGAAAGACAAAGTGATTGACAGCCAACTAGTAGACAGAATGTAAACATATATTTGGAAGGATAGGTGGGTCAAGTGAATGACATGAATGCACACGAATTGCGAAATAAAGTATAGCTGCCAGCAGGCATTCAATTGATGTGCACTCGAATTGCGGTTTAAAGTATACCTGCCAGCAGGCATTCAATTATGGTGCACTTGAATTGGGGAATAAAGTATACCTGCCAGCAGGCATTCAATTAGTGTGCACTTGAATTGGGGAATAAAGTATACTTGTCATCCTGTGCACATGAGATTAGGAACAAACTGTAATCCCATTCAACTCCTAGCCCCTAAGCTAATACAACCTAACCTAACATATTTTTGAAAAACATTTGAATTACTTAGTAAGGAACGTTTAAGAATATTTCGAAAAATAAAATTTTAAGTTAATTTCAATTTCCTAAATAACATGACGTGGGGTACTCAAGCACATAGTTTCAATTTCTGACCTGAGGATGATTCCGTTGATGCATTGAAACATGTCGTCAAAATAACTGTGCAGCTTTTGCAGACAGGAATCAAGGAACAGGGAACTACAGCTAAGAAATAAATTCCACTTTTATTTTTCAAATTTAATAACTTATTTCTATAAATTCTCAAGAATAATTTATTGATATTCAATATAAGCATGGCCACATCAGCCTTTGATTTTACAACATAGTTTTAAGTGTAATTATGACTCAAATGTCTATTATTTTAAAATGAACCTAATTTTAAGATGGTTGCTATAACTTCAACACATGTCTAAATTAAATTGTAACATAACTTTTAATTAATATTACTAAATATTTTACAAATATATTTTAAATATTGTGCATATATTTATATTACATATCTGTGGGGGGGTTTTCACGTCAATCTAATACAACTTGTCCTACTTAAATTCACTTAAAATTGTATTTTATTTTTCTAAATAACCTAACATAGCCTAGCCTAACCTAATAAAGCCTAAACTAACCTAACATAGCTTAACCTAACCTAAACTATCCTAACATAACCTAACCTAACCTCAATACTCCATTTTGAACAAAGTCATTATGCATTTAATTTTTACTCTGCAGTTCGTGTAAGGGTATTACCAACCTCGGACGAGTTGTTCCGCAACTCGCGTGCACCGACTGACATGACTTGAATAAACCTGTCGACAATCTCATGTATGGGAGGACAAAGTGATCAACAGTCATCTGGTAGACAAAATGTAAACAAATATAAATATTTACATTTCTAAACAATGGAGTGAGAAAGTCCTTGTGGAGTTCCGTACCATTTATTTTTGTATAGAACTACGATTTATGTATAAAATCTTTTACACATAAAAGCAATACGTACACAAGTCTGTTGCTAAACTATTCTAGAGATAATTTCTAACTTGACGAGAAAAGAAATATTTTTAAATCCATNAAAAAAAAAACTAGTTTGATGAAAACAAATTTTTGACCCAAAAATTATCGCTCAATTAACTCAGAATGTTTGGAAATATTTTTCAACTTGACAACATTCTTGTAAACTTAGAGATAAATAAAATAAAAGTTTAGAAATAACTTATTCTTCAAATGATTGGTTGTAAATAAAATGTATATAATTGTTTGGTGTAAAATCCCCTAAAGACTGTAATTTAAATAAAATAATAAAACACATATTGATTTCCTAAAATTTTTATATAATTAAATGACAAGTAAGCTAGTAATACATCTCAATGGGGCTGTATTTTGATAATATATGACGTGAACACAAAGCTAGTGGGGACAGTTCATTTCTATTTGCAATCTATAGTGGGCTTACGTGCTCTACATACATTTAAACAACGGGGAAACTTCACAGTGCAAACATCTTTAACTTTTTTGGCATTTAGATGACGTTCAATAAAGGAAATAATCCTTTACTAAGAAAGCCCATTCGGTGGAAAGGTGGCAGGGTAGTATAAGATAGAAATGCTCTAAGAACTGTCAAAACGATATCCTCGAATTACGAACAGATTGTCCTTTTATGACAAAAATGTTTGAAGAAGTTGGGGTCTCACCCCTTCATTCCTATTGCCTGTAGTCACTGTCGGAGAAGTTGATTAGAGAGAGGTGGGAGGAAAAACAAAGGACTAAAAGTTCGAAGAACTGTCAAAACGATATCCTGAGCTAGAAATAGCTAATCCTTCGAAGAAATAAAAATACGAAGAAGTGATATTCATCCTGTTGGGAGAATAATTTACCTTTTGAAATTTCAATCTGAATGCAAAACGAGCTTCCCAAAGCTCGATTAAAATACCATAGATCAAAAACACCCTTTCGTTCCTATTGATTGTACAGTATTATAGGAAAGTTGAGGAAAATGATCTGAAAATAATTTATCAGATCGAAGCTTGATTTAGTTGCCAAACAAGCTCCACAAAAATTAATTTCTGCCAAAGGAACCTTTTGGAGTTTCGATGTATTAGCGGGCCTCCCGTCGTGAATCTTTTTTTATCTTCAACTAAAAAGTTTATTTGGAAAATTAAACTAAATGTATCGTCTGGTGCGACATTTTATTTATTTTAGCAAAAAAAAATTTTTTTTATAAAAACAGCAAATACAAACCCTAAGCCGTCGTTATCTTCCACGCTACTTTGAAGAGGAATGTGTGAAACTACATTGAAACCATTCAAGTGATCGCCGTGGATATAAACCAAGTGACGATAGAGTCAGTGTCAGGCTACAAAATTATCTAACTGGAACCTGCTGAGATTGGAAAGGGAAATATTCTATCTGACGATTCAATCCTGTACGCTAGCGTGTTATCCGCATCAATATACCACGAGCTCACATCACTAATTCAAGAGATCCATCGGGTCGATACTAATGTACACCGACAGATTGACGTTGCTCTAGAAGGTGTTCCGTGATACTCTTTGGTAAATACACCTTCCACTCTACTGAAGCAAAACATCTATATAATAGAAACCACGTGGTGTGTCTGTTTGTTTGTTTGTCCAAACTTCTTGATGAGGTAAAGAAGCTGAAACTTCGCAGACTGATTACTTAAATTGGGCGTGCAAAGGACTCGAGAAAAGTTCACTGTTTTCGCAGTTTATTAAGGATAATTTTTTTGATCAAAATTAATCAATTATTTCTTCAGTAGAAAGATTGAGTTGGATTTTTTTTTATATGGCGATATCAACATTTCCTTAATATCTGTCAAGGGTGTCCTGGAATTTAGTGACAAATGTTTATTTTCATTTAGACAGTTTGTCATCTAATGCCGCTATGCTCATGAAAGATATTCAATAATTGTTGATATCAGCACGTGAAGAAAATGAAACCTTAAGTTCCAACTGACAAAAATATTCGATTTATTTAGTACAAAAGAAAAAAATGTTTTGCTATAAAAACTGCAACAACACTTACCATTTCTCGCGTCCCCTACACTTAAAGTGTTGTAATAATTACCCCCAAAATTCTCTAAACTTGAGCAATGTGTAGAGGGTTGGCCTCAGGGGTGTTCAACACACCACGATTCCGTGGTAAGAGCTATAAATATGATTTTAGCCTATGGAACATGCCACATTTATGAGAAAAATTCTAAACTTGTAAAAAATAAATCCCTATAACCTGGCAAATCACGATACCTGCTGTTTTGAAAAATCTAAATCTAAATAAAAACAACAGGGAACAAACTTCACGTGAAATCCAAAATGGTGCCTGTCAGGGATGGGCCTAGCCTCTAGTTTAATATAAAGAGATTAACGCTGGTGGTTTTGGTGGTCTGAGGCATCTAAGGAATAAGGACGAGGAGGGTGGTATTACCATCCTCTCTCCACGCCAATGTGGATACATTTTCTCTAAGACACTTTCATTCACACGTTGGTAACACTTTAAGGTGCGGCAGAAGGGAGCGCGAGTAGTTCTAGAGTGGTTACAGCATTACATTTTGTTGGCCAAAATAAATCAAATATTTCTACAGTAGCAACATAGAGTTTAGTTTTCTGCACGTGCTAATATCAACAGATCTTAAATATCTGTCAAGGGTGTCCTGGAATTTTGTCAAAACTTTTCCTCTTTATTTAAAAAGTTTTGACTAAATTCCAGGACACCCTGGACAGATATTCAAGATCTGTTGATATAAGCATGTGCATAAAACTATACTCTATGTTGCTACTGGAGAAATATTTTATTTATATTAGCCAAAAAGTTTCAATTCTGTGAAAACTGTAATAATACTCGCGCTCCTTTCGTCCGCACCTTAAATGTACACGTTTATAAATTGAATAATATCTTGCTTCTAGATAAAATATAAAGACTAGCTATAAATTAAAATAAATATATTTTATTCAAATATTTGGTTGAACTTTAGACTACCTTACATAGGTTTCAAACGTGTAAAATTAAACCCAAACCTCCATATTATCTTTATTTGATAGCCCTATCAAAGTAAAGACAAATGTATTCATATTTGGTCGATTTATGTGATTATGATGTGGTTAGACACCTTAACTCAGCCGATAGCATTCCTGCCTACTGATCTAAGAGTCCCGGGTTCGATTCCTGGCAAGGCCAAAAGTGTATCATTGATGAAAATATGAGTCTACACACTGAATTTGATTAATTAACGGCCGGGGACTGGATATGGTGCCTGTCTTAGTCTTAAATTAGGCATATGAAGCTACGACAGGCATAGCAAGCCGTTAGTGGAAAATATACAGATTGGATAAAAAACTGACCCAGGCCATAATCTGGAAATAACAATGGATGTAAATGTGATTATGATGTTTCTGAACATTAGAATTCCCATACATTTTAAAAGCAATATATACACAGGTATATATAATATTTAGGCCAATAGGATGGAGATCTCAAATCTTCCAAATATTTAAAGATTTTCAAGATTCCAGTCCTAATGGATTAGGGATATTATTATTATTATTATTATTATTATTATTATTATTATTATTATTATTATTATTATTATTATTATGTATTTTGTCTTACGACAGATCCATTTCTTTTGTCAGAGAACTTAGACCTCCAATGCGCCCTGTCCTCTACTGCCTCCTTTCAGCTCCCAGAATTTTCTTCTTTCCTTCAAGTCATCTAGTATTTGACTCCTCCTTCTTTCTAAGCTCCTCTTCCCCTCAACCTTGATCCTCCTCGTCAACGGCAAATCACACTAGACGAGCTTGATGTTTAGTCCGCGTGCTCAACGATGCGGGTGGGTTTAATATAACTTATTATCTTATTATAGCTTTATTTTACTAGTGAAATACTTTTTTTTTAAATGATTGTTTTTGGTGTTGGGTTTATGAAGGTCTTGTTTTGATTGTTTTTTTTTAAACCACGTGTTGACGTGAACCGGTTTATAAAAGGTGTAAGGTAACTACCCTAAATAAATAGATACGCTAACAATACTTGAATGTGTATTTGGTGGCTATCTAGTATGTGGAACAAAGGTCACGTTTAGCTTGACATTGTCGAGTGGACATAAAGTGCACTTGGAATAAAACACTTCAGAGTTCACTTCCCTACTCCCTCTCTTCCGCCACCCCCTTCATCTTAGAGTGGCTCATGACTTTTAAGAGCTCATCCACAAGTCTACATTCTATTATTGTCCCTACTGTTTTATTATGTGACGTTGACCTAATTATTTTTTTCATCTCAAGCAATTAAAATAAAACATTGTTTAGTTGTTTTGAGTTTTGGGACGTGGTGTTAATGAGTATTATTTGGTACGAAGAAAACTTTATAGGCGTGTTTAGGAGTGTTCCCTGGTTGGGCAGAGCTTGTTAAAACTGTACCTGTGATATGTTCTCGTCCAAGTGGTCTCCATTTGACCAGTCACAGATAGGCTCTGTATTACATACGTCAGAAATTTATTTTTACTACACCTGACCGATTAATGTTATATTGATTGGTGAGAACATATCACAGGTACAGTTTTAACTAACCTTGCTAGTGACCTGGTGGTCTAGGGGTAAGGTGTCGGACTTGTGTGCTGGGGGTCCGGGGTTCAATCCTCGGTCCCGGCACAGATTTATATGATTGCCAACCCCTTCCTTCACCTCTGACAAGACGTGTATTAATCACAACTTGTGAATGTGTGGAATGCCAGGCCTCCACCGTGGTTCGGATTCCACGTTAAACTGTAGGTCTTCCATTTCATCTCACAATCACCCTACCATTACACATTAGCGTAAGTGTGTGCAACCCGAATGGGTAGTAAGACGTAGTGATAATAATAATAATAATAACTAAACTTGCTTTCACTAAAAACATGCCACAAGACACTGATGGAAAGTTATAGGCAAATCAGGAAGTTATGAAGCAGCCTTACAGCTCTGCGTGAAAAATCATTTCAAATCGAAATTATAAAAATAACATAATTTTAGTAATTAAATATTTATTTGTCACATTATAATAATAGGCTATGATTAAGACCAATTTTGATAATTTTTTTCTGTGAGTACGTGAAACTATATAACCAAAGACTGATCTTAATATTTTTCGATTAAATGTCACAATTTAGTTAAGGTTTTAATATTTGAATTTGGGAGATAGAGAAAGCTAGCTCAAATTGGGAGCATTTTTTCTGTAATTTTGTCTTTTATTTAACTTTTGGCTATTACATTTACATTACATCACAAGGTATAAGTTATCCGTGGAAAAGAAGGATTTTGGTAGGAGTGAACTTTTAGAAAATACATTGAAAAAAATTTGTGTTCAATATTGAGAAAATTTCACTTCATGATTTGTATTATTTCATAAGTATTTATATTATCCATGAAAACTTACAGAATATAAACATAAGCCTTTACGTATATATTACCGTCCAAATACGATTCCAGGACAAACTAGATCGTACTAGGTCGAATTAATTCATTCTAATAGCCTTTGGATATACTAGATTAGCCTAGTCTAAATTAGTTAATCCTGAAATCTTGGCCTAACTCATAGGATTAACTAGTATGGCCTACAATTTTATTTGGCCAAACCAGGTTTAGGATAGGCTAGGTTAGGTTATGTTAGGTTTGGTTAGGTTAGATAACAACATTTGCACGCGAACTGTCCTTGACGAAACATGTACAAGGTTTATTCATCGAATGGGTTAAGAAAGATGAAAACTAGTATTGCCAAAAAAAAAATCAGGCTATATTGGTTTATCTTACAAGTGGCAGGATGTATCAATTCAGCCTAGTTAGGACTAAAAACATCAGGTTATATTGGTTTATTCTATAATTTTCTAGATGTATCATTTCGGCCTTGTTCGATCTAGTTTGTCTTGGAATAGGGTTCGGACTGTAACATATACTTTATATTAATATTAATTTGGGTAACTCTTATAACTTCCATATAAAGTCCTTTCACATCGAAATAAGATGCCCATTTTGGAATTATTGGAAATTAAAAATACTTGTCAGTGAGACAAAACCTTTTGGATTCGATTGATTATGTAACTATTTATTGAAGTTATTTTCCATTCATGATAAAAGACCAAAGTTACCTTGGACGGACAATACCAATAATGTAAAGCGCTGGGTTCGTTTCATATTTTCACATATTCCCTAATAACCTGCCACTATCTCTCTGTGTATTCTTGTGTGTATTGAACGAATGTTTACTCGAATCAAACGTTATTTCTAATGGAAGCTTGTCCACATCCTTTGTGTATCTCCAAAAACTGCCAGAGGGAATCATTATCCGTGATTTCGTAGATTTCAGTAAATATCCACTGATTACAAGTCATATTTCAACACATGAATTAAAACCTAACGAGTCGAACCCAAACAAAAAATTACCCAATTCAGTTTTCTTGCTTTTTCAAATCACAGAATTTGTAGTAAATACCAGCAACAATTTAGAAGCTTTGTGATTTTTTTACATACAAAGCTCAGTACCATTTTATAAACCTCAACCCCTCTATTGTGATATCGGGATCCTGTCATAACGTAACTTAAATTATGTAAAAACTGTAGCTTCACTATTAAAAATTTGTAAACTTGGAAAAAATCTCTTATTATAATATAATAATTAAAATCGGTTTAGTAGAAATCGAGAAATTGTTGTCAAAATAAATGGTCCTTTTATTATATTGTGGCTTCCCCTTTAAATATTTTTGAAATTTTAAAGTCATCCTTGATTTATAAGCTTCCATAAAAAAATATTTTTTATACATATTGTTTGTCTAAAATTTCAGGATTCATTGTCTAAAGGAATCGATTCAAGTCTTGGATTTATAGATTATGTTGATTTAAAATACAAGTAATTAACAAGTAAAATGTTTACTTCAGTGTACTATAATGGCTGAGTGGTCAAAGGATTCAGTCTTATATTAAACTTTGACAACAATTATGGGTATGTCTTAGTTCAGATTCTGGGAGGGTTTTCCGAAGGTATTTAATTAATTTCCACTTCCGCTTTACGTAATTGGCGATATACTTCCTTTAAATTCAACCATCCCCTCCTTTCCTTAACAGTGTAAATGTTAGGATATCTTGAATGGGTAGTAAGACACGGAGCACGGTGCGAGAGGAGCAATGTCATGCGTCATTTTTACTTTGGGTTCTCCATTCTCTAAGCTGCCAAACTCATCCCTTTCCTTTAATTTATGTCGGTAGCAGCCTTTGTTTTTAAAGTACAGTCTCGATTTAAATATTTAAAACCTATTTGGTCTATTTTTAGTCACTTTTTGTGACCAAGACTGTACAAGCAAACACCAATATTTTAGTGTTCCGAACTAAGACTTGCAAACAGTTTTGGGTGTATTTTACTTACTCTACATCAACCCGATGTCCCAATTTCTAGAAATGTAGTTCCAACATTTTAAATTAGTCAGTAGCGCATCTGCCTAGTGAACTAAGGGCCGGGTTTGAGTCTTGGTATAGCAGAAAAATGTATCATTGGTGAAATTAGAGCTCAGCCTCTCATTACAATGATGAATTAACTGCTGGGGACTGGGTGTTGTGTCTATTCTATCGTATTTTCTTAGCAATGCGCCTTACTACACGTTCGAATTACACAAATACGCACTACTTACCCCAATGAGTTATGGTTGATAAAGGTTGAAATGAGAATAAGTGAACCTGCATTTACGTGGAGGAAGAGTGAAATATGTTGCCATATATTTTGTTATAAGAAATACAATTCGGAAACAAGCTGTGAAGCCAGTTTCCTTAATTTTACTTCTGGGTGCAGGTATAAAAGATTGCATCTGCGATTTTGTATCTATATTCTAGCATATTGTATGGGTGGGTCTCCCTTGGGTGAACAATTTCTATTGCTTCTAAACGGAACACTTAGTTGAAATACCATGCATAAACGTGGTTTAATACCATCTCAGATGTATTGGCTCCACTCTACAGTTTCACAACGCCAGTTTGTATTTATGGGAGGAAATGTCTTTTGCATGGCGTCATAGAAGAAAACGTTGAGGGAAAGAGGAGCTTAGGAAGAAGGAGGATTCAAATATTAGATGCCTTGAAGGAAAGAAGAAACATTCTGGGAGCTGAGGGAGGAGTCAGAGGACAGTATTGGAGGTCTAAATTCACTGGTAAAAGGAACTGACCTGTCGTTAGACAGAACACCTAATGATTCTACAGTTAGGTAAATAAATAACATTATCAAGAGATAGCCCACACAGGAGGACAAGAAGACAAATACGTCAATCCTGTCTTGTCTGGTTTGCCATTAGTGGGGATGTCTACATTCAAATCCAGGCTGGGCGTAGTAAGGTGGTGTTATTCCTAAATAGGTTAAAACTCTCACTACATAAAAATGCAAGTACATTTTATTTAAATTATAACTTACTTATCAATATCCTATTAGTGTAAATAGATCTATGGGGCTTTTCCGGACTTGATGGAAAACGTGGGGCACAAATAAATGAATAAAAATATAAGCCGTTTGTTCATCAATTAGATTTATCTAGATCTGCAATCGAGCTCCAAAACACAATCATTTTATTAAAGTATATTTTATAATTTTTAGTCGTTTTACTTTCTCATGTAGAAAAAGAATTATAATAGTGAAAAAATAATATACCACGAGATTATGATGAACCCCCTAGCTAGAAAAAAAGTGGATTTTGCATGTCTGTGTTTCACCATGTCTGTGTGTGTCTGGGGGTCCAGTCAAATTGGTTTGATAAAAAAATGTTCAGACTTAATATTTAAATGTTATATTGTGATGTTATTTTTGGTTAAAAGAGTTACTTATAATAGAAATCTAGTAATCAGTTGACTAAATTCTTCAAATATATAACATCGATGACAATTTTACTGTTTATTTTTTAAAAATTTCATTCAAAACTCCTAAAGTTTTGAATATTCATTATTTATTCATTTACAATTAAAATATATGTTATACATATAATCTACTTACCTTTATTTTACTATATCAAATCATCTTTCTTTATTTTATTCATAAACTGCCAACCCGCCATGTTTATTAATTTTGTTGGTAGGTGATTTTAACGCTATCTGCTCTAGAGAGTGGTTTATTTCGGAACTATTCTATTAGTTTATTTTTATGTTCTTGGACGCTTATAGCATCTGGCTGTCTCTTGAAACAATAATTGCCCCTAGCGGAAGATATTATTATTATCGTTTGGTTTTTTGTTTGGTGCCAAGTTTAAATTAATTTTAAAGATGAATTATGTTCATATGTAAAAATTATAATTATCTTTATAGTAATACTCCCAATATTTAAATAGTTAAGATTGTTTGTTTTATTCTTTGTTATAAATCCCGGTGAATATTTTCTCTTAGGCCGGTGGTTGTTTATTTTAAAACAAAAAGAACGTGTTTGTGTTTTGTCTAAGTTTTTGTTGTGACTCTATAATTGGCTTCTAAAGTGGAAGGAAGGACCCGATCTGGGGATCCTTCAATTATATTTATTTTTGGTTCATGATAATTTTATCATCCAAAACTTGAAGAAAAGGAAGTATTAACTTGTGAGGAAGGTTGAGTGGAAGTTTTCAAGGAAGATTTTTGTGGAAATTTAAGGCCGGAGAGTTAAATATTGACGGAGCTTTGGGTCAACATTTACCAGAGCAAGGACATTTTCGGGTGAGATCAAATCCATCTGTAATCATACTGTTATGGATTTAAATAATTAAGTATAATACTTACAATTATTAAAGAAGGACAAATAACTTCAGTTCTCAAACCAGAATTATTACCGTTTATCCACCTCAGAACAATATTTTTGTTTATTAAAGAATCATAGCCTTATTGTTACATGTTATAAAGAATACATTTTGTTGTTGTTAAAATCCTGTTATTTGCTTAAAGAAATATTCCTATTATCCTCACAATTCAAGTGAGAGTTTAACAATTTCAAGTATTGCTTAACAATACTTATATTAATTTTATAACTTAAGAGGCATTCCTTAATAGGTAGGGTTTATTTAAGGATATCATTCACTACAATAATTAAAATCACTCTTTAAATTTAATTGTTTTATTTTTATTTACATCAATGTACATTGTATTTTCTTTTGAACTTGCATCCCATGTATAGCGATGCTCAGTAGATTGGATTGGTCAGAGCAAGAATAACAATCTGCGTCAGGAAGTCTTCGGTTTTAAGTGTCCAACTTAAGTCCAAACTTTAGGTAAAGTCCAGGGGTCTTGAGAGAAAGGGTTTTCGTATTACCGCTGAGCAGTTTATGGGGATAAATTTATTAAATAATTAAAAATCTACCTACCTCACAAAATAAAAGGGGTTGGTAGTTGGCGCCCAATACAATATTATATTATATATGAATTAAATTCATTCATATATTAAAAAATTAATAATAAACATAAACAATCAAAAATTAATAATAATTAAATTAAATAAAAAAATTATATATTTTTTATCACAATATGGTCATACGTCAGATTTTTAATTTTGTTAATTTTGATACTAAACCTCAAATTAAGGGTAGTTTACTGATAGCTGAGTTTTGAAAATTCCCTACACTTATAAAAGGATTTGATGATAGTTGTTAGCAAGCCAAATGCTTTATGGGAGAGTGTTGTTCAAGGGTGGTTTTAAAAATGAGCAGTTTTTAAAATCCCCCCCCGAAAAAAAATAAAAAGAATTTTACGTTTTAGGTCAAAATTGATGTATGGATAGTGCACGATAAATAAGAATATAAGTTTGTTTTTCTAGAAAATGTATATGATAAACGTTTACAGATGACTGATTTTTGAAAATTGGTAATTTAAAAAAATTGCTTTAGCAAATTTGTTTAAAATTTTATAATGTTAGTAAATGTTTAATAATCATGCCAAAAAAAAATTATGGGTAAAAACTATTGTGGTGTAGTTTATTTATAACTAACTTTTATAAATTGCTGTCACAATCTATTAAATACTATATGAGAAAGTATGTACAATTGTGTTCTACCAATTATTTCATTACCTTTTACCAAAATAAGGTTAAGATTCTCTCCTTCATGTTGTGAATGCAACAGATGGAGGGGAAAAAAACCTTTAAAGTCTTGTTATTCGGAATGTTCTCCAAAGACTGAAGTTTAATTTATTGTGAGACATTGTCCTGTCACTGCCATAGCTTGGAGTTGTTACAGAAGGTCTCAAGTTGCCGGAGGGGCCAGCAGCATTTTTATAACAGGATTTTATGTTCTTGAAAATAAAAGTTTTGTTAACAATAAGGTTCACCTTTCCCCAAGTGGCTCGCAGGTGAAATATCATACTCACATGCGTCGCTCGTAGCTCTAGTGTCTCCATTCACGTTGTAAGTAACCCGCCTCGGTGGCGTAGTTGGCTAACGCGCTAGTCGTGGTGAGCTCGACCGCCCAGGACGGGGAGATCGAGGTTCGAATCTCGGTCGGGTGAACTGGGGGTGGTTTTTCCTAAATGGTTTTCCACTCTCCCTCCACGTAAATGCGGGTTCACTTCCCCTATATTCAACCTTCCCAGTTCCTAACACACTAGCGTAAATAGTACTTAGGCGCATAATCCGAACGGTTAGTAAGACGTGGTGCTAAATTATTTTTATTATTATTATTATTATTATTATACGTTATAAGTATGTATCAATTAAGCTAATTGAATAGAGAAAAGGACGGTGGAGTTGTAGAGGAAATGCAGCCACATTTACATTGAGGCAAAGAGGGAAACTATTGAGGGAAAACCATCCTTGGTACACCCGATTGGGATTATAACCCCGAACTCCCCATCACCAGTAATTCAGTCCAACACGAGAGTGACCTCGTCAATCCATGTGAACACCGATGTAGGTCGCAGCTCTAGTTATTGAGTGAGGGTTGAGACAAGTAAATAGATAATCACAGTCAATTAAATGTATTTTAATATCGAGACAAATAAACAGGAGGAACGGCTCTGGGGCACATATTTGCTGACTGGCTTATAACGAATGATTTTCTCTTTTTAATGGATCTAAATTAGTATGTAGTATTATTTTACTTTTATATCCATTACTGTTTCCAGTCCGTGGCTTGGTTCAGTTTTTTTTTATTGAAGTCGTATAATTTTTTACCATAAACTTGCCTAGGCCTTTTGTAGCTTCATATGCCTTAAATTCTAGCTTAAGACTAGGACAAGCACAACAGCCAGTCCCCAGCCGTTAATTCATCACTGTGAAAGGGTAACCCCATATTTCCCCAATGATAAATTTCGAACCCGGAACCCTTAGATCAGTAAACAGACAAGCTACCGACTGAGTTGTCAGGAAGGGATGATAAAGTTGGAACTTAATGGAAATAGACCTGCGTTTACGTAGAGGAGAGATGGGAAACCATTTGGGAAAACAACCTAAGTAAACCTAGTCGGGGTTCAATTCCCGACAATCCCATTATTAATTAATTAATTTAAATATTCAACAGCTTGTATAGCTATAAAGCACTTCTTCAGAATGAATTACATTGTTATTTTGTTCATAGACTTGAATCGAAAGAGTTTATTTATTGTAAAACCAAACCATTCGAAACACCTTTGTCCACGTGACAACTGTTGCGTTGTTTAATTAATTATTGTATTCATTTTATTATTTGTGATTAGTCCACTAGCTCTTTATCCTGTTATTGTTTGCAACTTTGTGTGAAGTCTGTACCTTTGATGGTAAGTATGTCTACTTCCATTTGAACAAAAGAACCAATACCATTAAAACTTTAGTTAAAAGTTATCTTTATACGTAGTTATTCTAGATGATGAGACTAATAAAGGAGTTTACTTCAATTGATTCGTTACCTCACCAAACTGTTGTTTATTTTTCATGAAACTTTCTAGAAATCATTATGTTTTGGCTATCATAAAAAAACTCATTAAAACTATAGGCTAAATGATACATACTAAAATCCTTCTAGTTGGGGTTGTATTTTATAAAATACTATTACTATAAAAATTGTACTGTAGGTCAACTCTCTCAACATTAAGCGGTATTTATGGAGATTTGTAACCATAATGCCTTTAAATAACACTATACCAGTGACATGTCGTGTAGTGTTGCCAGTGTAAGCATAGCTTGTTAAAACGGTACCTGTGCTATGTTCTCACTCACGAGGTCCTCCATTTGACCTATACATAAGCTATGTTTTACACGGTTCCTATGGGAATATATTTTAATTGATACCCGGCTGAGAAGTTTCCTACTTTTTTTTATCGTTTGGCATATATGACTGGTATGGCAGCCAGGTTCGGTCGTCCTATGTGTATACTATTAGCCCCTCTTTTGGCAGTGAGTTGCCCAGGATACACCTAAGGAGGTTGTCTACATGTCGTACCCGCAATTGGATGATGTGATGAGAGTTATAAAGTAACCAGCTGGGAATCGAACCCGGCTCGTAGCCAGATGGAATGACCACTTTACCACAGGGTCAACTAATTTTCCATCGAGTGCTGAGAATAATTATTGCCAGATATATATTAGACTGACGTTGCCTGCCTTGGCAAAACTCCACGATACTATCAAATACCTTGGATACAGTCACATTATACAACCCTGAAGCTTCCGGTTTACAATGACCCCAACCAGTTGATAAAACTCAAAATGGAGGGCCTTTTATTTTTCTTAGATATCAGAGAGACTTTTTTTTAAGAAAGACTTATTTCCTTTAAAACAATATTGCACTCTTGCAAACGAACTTCCTTCAATTGTAACTGCAGCGTTAAATGTATGGTGGAGCAATATTCTTCCATACATAATTTGGCAATATCACCTCGAGTGAAATGTGTCTCGGCAAAATAAATTATTTCTCGCACGAATCATAACCTTAATTGGGTTAGTTAGAATCTTTCTAGCCTTCTGAATAATTCCAAGCCAATCGATTACTTTATGAAATTCAATCCTTCTTACTCTTCATAAGGATTTACAAATTTTATCAATTACTCAAAGTAGAACATTTATTTTAATAATCATATTTTCATTTCTTCTTTTAATTATTAATTAATAGTTCATTTAAGACATTTTTAAATTGAAGTCACACGTTATTAAAGTGTAATATTACTGATTAAATAAATTTAACATAGAGCTGACCAGTTTTTAAAATATTAAAATATTACAGAGAAAATGTATACGTTCCTTGAAAATTTGACTCTCCACGTATTCTTTAAAGTGGGAACCCGCCTCGGTGGCGTAGTTGGCTAACGTTTTAGTCGTGTTGAGCTCGACCGCCGAGGACGGGGAGATCGAGGTTCGAATCTCGGTCGGGTGAACTGGGGGTGGCTTTTCCTAAATGTCCACTCTCCCTCCACGCAAATGCGGGTTCACTTCCTCTAAATTCAACCTTCCCAATTCCTAATCCATTAGCATAATTAGTACTTAAACGTATAACCCGAACGGGTAGTAAGACGTGGTGCTAAATATTATTATTATTATTTAAAGTGGGATTGTAGGCAACTTGAATTAAGGGCAGTATTTTTACAGTTTTTATAGCAACATGTTTGATATGATAATATCAACAGTTATTGAATACCTGTCAAGGGTGTCTTGGAATTTAACAACAGCTTTTTCTCTTCATTTAAAAAGTTTCTCAACTAATGCCGCTATTTTCAAAACAGATGTTCAAGAACTGTCCCATCATGAAGAAAAAAATTCTATGTTTTTTTGTTTATTATTATTATTAGGTGTTATTTCTTATGGTAGGTCCATTCCTTTATTCAGTAAACTTAGACCGCCAATGCACCCTGTCCTCTGCCTCCTCCTTCATCCCCCAGAATTTTCTTCTTTCCTCCTTCTTCCTAAGCTCCTCTTTCCCTCAACCTTTCCTTCTATGACGCCATGCAGAAGGCAGATCCTCCTAAGGATATGTCCGATTCAGTCTGCTTTGTACCTAAAAATTTCATCCAAACTGGTTCTCTTCTCATCCACTCTTCTTATTACTTTTTAATTTGGCATCTTGTTGTAATATTTTATTTATTTTGGCCCAAACAATTTTTTCTATAAAAACTGTAAAAATACACTTACCTCTTCTTGCGTTCACTATATTTCCACTATAAGTGGGAGCATTTTATTTTTATTTTACAGTGGTTAGCGGGAGCTTCAAAAATCATGGTGTAAACTGTAGTGTCGATACATGATTTTATTTGCTCTCGTGCTTCCACTATGTGAGTCGATTCGAGAATTTTAAAGTGTTTTTATTTAAAGGTAACAATTTACCCAAAACTTATTTGAGGTCAATTTTCCTTATTTTTTTAATAAAAAATTACTCCGGGAAATATTCGAAATTACCCTCTGACGTTCAAACTGCTTGCTAAATGCGCTCATACTCGACATAACTAATATTGAGAGAGACAAGTAATACCGTTCGAATAGAATTAAGATTCCAAAGCATACAAATTAAGAAGAAAAATAATTTAAAAAAATATATTGTGAAAGTAGGTTAGTCCGCAACCTAACGCAACTATTTTGTGAATGTTGTCGCTAGTTTTCAAGTTTGTTAAGTTCCCGCGATCTCAAAGTTTACATTCTCAGAATACGGAAACTTGAAATGTGAGGTGCATGTTAAATTAGCTAGTGGATGGTCATGTCTCTTAAAGGCCGTACTTTAGGCAGTGCTGAAACATTGGCTAATAGATCCATTATAAACGTGGGAAGATTTCTAATTATAGTGTAAAGTTATAATTATGTATTTTTAGACATATTTTTACTACCAAATCATTGTCTAAAATCAAGGAATAAAACTAAATAATTTAAGCACACAAAAAAGTTTAAACTTCTTTGGCTCCAAAGTATTGTCATTTTTATTTTTAATATTTACATCAACTTATTTTATTTTCAGATTCATATTTTTAGAGACACATTTCACTTTTACACCATTGATATGGATTCCAAGATTTTATAAAGGCTGGGTTAATTAGAAATGGTTTTCTACATTTAATTTTCACTTTGGCTTTACCACACTATCTTCACATTATTGAGGTAGCATTTTTTTAAAGCTATCTTTCACATTTATTACCTTTTGATTAAGCCATTTTACCCCTCCAAAAATCGCAGTTTTAATTAAATGATAAAAAAATATTTAATTTTGATTTAGTGCAAATATAGAATTTCGCTCAAATATTGTTTGCGATCACGTAGTGGCTAATTATTTACGAAAACATTGTAATAAAATAATTTTTGTAAATGTTTTAATACCAAGTTGGTCAACCATTTATTTCATTTCAGAACCATCTTACCAATATATACAAATAAAACGTCGGTTTGTTGTTCTATCACTCCCAAAACACTGTACAGATTGTTCTGAAATTCCCATGGATATAGATTGGACTTCCGATTAACACTTGGTCTATATTTTTTTAAATTATAACCCAACGAAATTTATGTGTTTTCAAATTTTCTCTCTTAATCCACGTGATCAATCGTTGCATTATCCTAATGAAAGTAGAATTCATTTTTACTTTCTCTCAACCCCTCGGATAGAGAAGTATTGTGATCGGCAAAAAAATCAAACTAGATATTTTGATGAAAGTTGATGTTTCATGACCCCCTGAAACCAAAATTTATTTTCGCTATGCCATCCATCTGTATCTTGGCCTAGAACCTAAACCATTTTAATGATTGTACTGAAATTTGGTATCTAGGGTTTTCATAGAACTACCCATGGGATTTTAAAAATTAAGTATCCAACCTTAAATTAAAGGTTAGTTTACTGAAGGGTAAAGAGGGAAAAAATCAATTTTCTCTAAATCCGCAACACCGATTTTGATTAAATTTTGTAAGGTATGGTTTAATATTAGAAACAAAATGTAAACTCTCATTTCCCCATGATAATAACTGATTACTTTACATGACCAGAAATCTTAAATTGTAATAATATCCCCGCAACTCTCTGAGATAGAAAATAATTTATCAATGTAAAGATTTAGTACTATTAAATATAAAACTATTTTGTTTAAAATATATTTTTATAGAACCAATTGTTTCTGAGCAAACATAATGATATAGCCTATATTTTTATGGAGCACTTTGAAATTTGAGAATGATTGTTATTTTCTTAATTGGAGTGTTTTTGCAACAATGTATATGATTTAGTTTCAAAAATCTTGCGAGTTTTTAGTAAATGATCGCCAAATCAACTGCAGTCCAAAAATTAATTACAGAATATATTTTGATCTTGGATCCAAAGAGAAACTATATTTTGTGTTGTTTGTTTTGTATTCATATTAGTTGGCAAATCGTGTTTCATTACCAAATAATAATATTTTATTTCATCCCTTATCTACTCCGGAGCTTAAGCTGCCTTTTATCTAGAGAATTCATTTAATTGTCAGAATATGTTTCTTTGTAAATGTAAGATCAAATCCAATAAAGATGTTGAAATTTACCTACGTTTAAACTTTGATACAAATTGAGACCATGATGCCTTGACCCGCTTAGCTGCTGGGTTTACTTTAAAATCCAGAAATCTGATGCTTTGCCTCATCACCATACAAACCTAGGAGTGTGAAATTGAGCGTTTATTAACTACACATAATTTTGTGAGCCTGACATCTTCAACCATTTGACCACTAATTAAGATAACGTTAAAACTGAGGGAAAATCTTAGGCCTACATTTGGCATAGATTTGCGTGCTGGGGGGAATATTTTTCTGTTTATCTTGGATCTATTATCTTTACCCTTAAATTATTTGAAAGTATGCTGCACTAAAACATGTGGTGAGATATGGGAATAGCTCCAAAACAAGAAAACATAGAAATGGAAAAGCTTAGCAAATGTACTCTGGTTTTAAGTGTGAGTGGTTCTTTAAGGTCAAATTTTCAAAAATTGGATGGCTCTCTAGATATTTTGAGGTTTTTTTTTTTTAATCGTAGGTAGTTAGAGTTTAGTGCACACAACAAAAAAAAAGTTTAACATTGGCGTATGTGTCACGGGTCTTAATGCCTGCCAGGGCCATTCACAACTTATTTAATATATTAAGGATACCGGTACTGTAAGTGGCAGGCGTCAAACACCTGGGATGAAAAAATTTACATAGCAAAAGTCTTCCTATAGTATTTAATCGAAGGAAAATCTCACAAATACATATAAAATTTTCGTTTGAAGGTTTTAAGAAAAAACACAGTTCTTGATAGTTGGCATTGCAAGAAATGTATTAGTGATCAATTGTACCTAGAGCAACCCAAAACAAGAATGTGGTTTTTGTCACAATTAGAATTTATTCTGAGTCCTTAAATTTTTTAAAGAAGTAATGTAAATCTGTAGCGCATTTGTTACTATATTTTAAAAGATTTAAAAATATTGATTGAACTTGGCCACTGTTAAACATGATTAGTTTCAGGCACTAGCCAATCACAGCCTGAGGATTCCAGATCAAATTACGAATGAGCTGGATCGGATATTTTGTTCGAATGCAGGTAACTAGGAGTTCGCTTCTAGGGGAGATCTATTGTCCCATTAACTTCACTCAGGTTAAAGTGGTTCCAATGATTAAAAAAATCATTAATTACAGTTGAATCACGTATCACTTTATTTTATACTAATTTAGTTATTTTAATTATGAGTTTATAATAGCTAACATAATTATATCTATGAAATTGCTATTACACTATTTATCATCATCCCAAGCTACTATGTAAGCTCCCCATACACAAATGCCCTTAAAATATGCGTCGGTTTGAAAAAACTTGTTTTAAAAAGTTTTTAAATTTACGTACGTATTAATAATTAATGATATAATTGTGTTTTTAACAGGACTACGCTCTTAAGCTATAATGTTTAACATGATAGACTCTTTTTTAAAGGCTCGTATCTAAAGCTGTACGTTTTTATTTTATGAAAATATTGCCTTAAAAATATGCTAGAAAAAGTCTTCATTTTTATTTAGGATCTCATGAAATTGTTATTTGTAGCATTTTAATCTAACTAATGAATATCTATCAAATTATACCTCATCGTGTTGTATCTATCACATGCTTATTCGCAAACACGGGATTGTGAGATTAAACAATTTCTGGTTTACTTGTTGTTTGTAATAATATACAAGGCCGTAGCCAGCCAATAATTTCAGGGGGGGTTGGTGGGCCCATCCCCTAATTGTTGGAGGCTGGAAAAATTCTAACTAATAAAGAGTTCTAGAAGCTATTTGAAGTGTTTTTCTATGGCTACATAACCCCCTAACTGCCGGAGGCTAGGACAAATTCTAAATACTTAACAGTTCTATAAGCTCTCTAAAGTGTTTTTTGTGGTAAAATAACCCCCTAACTGCCAAAGATTAGGACAAATTCTAAATATTAAACATCTCTAGAAGCTCTCTAAAGTGTATTTATGGTAACATAACTCCCTAACTGCTGGACTCTAGGAAAAATCTATATATTTAAACACCTCTAGAAGCTCTTTAAAGTGTTTTTATAGTAAAATAGCCCCCAGACTGCTAAAGGCAAAGAAAAATTATAAATATTAAATAATTCTAGAAGCTATCTGAAGTGTTTTATATGACAACATAGCCCCCTAACTGCCGGAGGCTAGAATAAATGCTAAATATTAAACACCTCTAGAAGCTCCCTGAAGTGCTTTTTATGATAACATAGCTCTCTGATTTATACTTTTACCTTAATTTTAATGTTGTTTGAACCATAAATAAAGCCATATATATTTTGTCCATAACATTTCGGTTGCTGGAACGCCCAAACTCCCCCAACTACGGCCTTAATAACATAATTACACTCCCCTCTCATCAACTGGGAAAGTAAGGTATTACTGAACGAAATTAGAACTCTTGCCTCTAATGCTTTGATAAAGCTCACTTTAAGCAGAGTAAATTGATCGTAACTGACACACAGCAGTTATGCAGGAAGGGCAACCCTGTCAATATTATAACTCGCTGCAGTATTGATGGGCTACCTGCGGGTTTGACTGGCAGACTTACTGATACCTTGGGATAGGTCGGGGTTCTCTTCGTGCCTTATTGAGTAAAGTCGTAGCCCAGTCCAGATTTAAGGAGGGGCAGAGGGTTCAAGTGACGTAGCTAAATAAATAATTCGAAAATGAAATGATTCTAGAAGCTATCTGAAGTTTATTTTATGGTTATTAAGAGCAGGGATTTTTGTGCTAACATTTTGTTAACATGTATAAACTTATAAAGAGATTCTTCCCTTAAAGTATGAAAATTTATACAGATCATTTCTTAACGGTATAGTTGACAGAATATCCCGGGGATGAGGGTGTAGGGGGATTTCCGGGAAGTATCCTACAACGCATGTCACGAAGCATATTTAAATGGCTCGTGTGTCCCCAGTCAAAGGCATCACTCCTGCAATAAGCTGGATTGTCGATATTGGGGAGATCAAGGTTCAAATATCGGTTGAGTATACTTAATATCTCTTTACTAAATGATCTCCCCCTCACCCTACACACAAATGTGGGTACATTTTCTTTAAATTATACCTTCCTCATTACTAAACCATTAGTGTAAACATACTAATATCCTAATCGGGTAGTAAGACGCTGTACACGCACTAAAGTGTAATGTAGAGGATAGCCTGAACGAGTAAAAAGACACATTGCACACTTCCCCCAAATAAACTATTATGACTGCAATTTGAGGGAAAAACATATTTGATAATTATTTTATGAAAAATATTGAAATTTAAAGAAATAAATGTTGGACTAGTAATTAGTTTGGCAGTGAACTCGGTTTAGAGGGTCAGGGAAAGGAGGAATCTAACTTTATTAGAGATATTTAACTTGTACTTTCTGAAACAACACAATAGACAAACAAAATACATACAAATTAACTGAACTCTTGAAAAAAAACTCTAGGTGAGCCAGTCCCCCAACCATTAATCCATCACTTGTGAAAGAGAAAGTCCTAATATCACCAATGATGTATTTTATGGACATGCCAGGAATCAAAGACAGGAGCCCTATCTTTGTATAAAAACACGCTAACCACTGAGCTAAGGGGTCGGAACAGGAAATGAAGAGAAATCAATTCGATGGTAATAACTTGAGTGTTTAAAATTATAATTTGTATTTTGTTCCACGTCTTTCTTACTGCCTGTCCGTGAAATCATCGTATTTTCACTGATGGGGTAGGCATGAGGAATGCAGAAATTAAATTGCTTGAGAAGTGAGCTATAAAAAAACACCTGAATTTACCTGGACGAATTTCAAACCCAGCCTTCACGTTCCCGGAAAACCAGCTAAGACAAGACTGACGCCATTGTCCGCGAGCTCATTGGTGCGGGTACCGTGATTGTTTTAAAAGCCTCCCACTTACCATGCACCCCACTATGTATATCTCCTAGGTGTAAGCAGATATTCAACCTGCTTCGCTTTGTCCATAGCAGAGATATTACCGATGTATTTAGTAGATACGGACGTTTAATCCTCTCGGGAGAGGTGTAATTCCGTGTTCCCTTGTCACTTTTCAAAACACTTGACAGTATTACAGACCATATCGACCATACATACACGCACACCTTCGAGTTAATTATTCCCTTGGCTCAGCTTTGGTGAAACAACGTCACAAATCCATGTTATTGTTTTGTGTGCACCGTGTATTAAACCCATTCGGGCTAACAGCATACTTACAATAATGGTGTAGAAATGAGGAAGATATAATTTAGGAAATGTACTCACGTTTTCTTTGAAGGAGATCGGCTAATCATTTAGGAAAATCTACCCTCAGTATCCAACAAATGTTCAAACCTTGATCTTTATTGCAAGATTTTCGCCTTAGTTCAGTGTTTTATAAAACTACTAGCGGACCCAACAGACGTTGTCCTGCCCGAACGTTGGCATTTCGTTTGGGTGGCATAATTGATTTCGATAATAAAACAAATACTATGTGATCATTACAATTACAAATTCACAATGAACTCCAATTAGTGAGTAACACAAATATTACAAATTCAGTGTTTGTCAAGACAACATACAAAATAAAACATATTTTCATTTTTGGCATTTCGCCCACAACTCCACAAATATCAGCTGTATCGAAAAACAAACATAACTATGAATTATTCTCAGAAGTTCAATTATTCATGAACTTTTCAGAAGGTTTTAACGGTCAATTATTGATGAACTTATGATTTTTTTAACGGTCAATTATTAATATTATATTCATTATTATAAATATTGGGGGAGGTGGTGGGGGGTGAAATTTTGAGGTTACATGTTGTGATATGCAAAAAATCTAAAAAAAAATCCCCTCCATAAAAATTCCCTAAAAAATCAAAAAAATCCTAGAACCCGATTGCAGCGCCACCTACCGGGTCCAATTGTGAATCTAAACCATCCACGGAGCCACTCAAACACACACAAAAAATGTCATCAAAATCGGTCCAGCCGTTTAGGAGGAGTTCAGTGACATACACACGTACAGAAGAATTATATATATTAAGATAAGACAAGATAAGATAAGATGGAACGCGTGCCCTCAGCAGTATGTGACGTAGGTACCACTGAATTATTTATCATAACTTTTTTTTATAATAGTAAATGTGATTAAGCAACTAACGCATATTCTCACGTGATATCATATGCTTTGTTATGCCCTTCTTTACCTTTTTCGCGGATTTGTAAAGCTTATCACTCGATCTTTATTTATTTTTTATCACAACCTCATTTTAGCCGTTCAGGTTATACGCATATATGATAATTAATATATTGACGTACGGATTAGGAAAGAATCTTAAGGTAATCTTACCAAATTTACGTGAAAGGAGATGGCGAAACTATTTAGGAAAAACCATCCTCAATAAACCTGACCGGGATTCGAGGCCCAATCTCCCCGTCATCAGCAGGCCAGTCTAAAATGAACTTGACACTTTAGACCATTCGGTCATTGAAGCAGGTTTCTAAAACTCTTTTAAAGGATTTTTTTAGCATCGCGTCTCACTACCTATTCGGGTTATACGCTTATCTACTATTTACGCTGATGATTTTATTCATTAGGTAGGTTATATTTAGAGAAAGTGTACCCGCATTTGCGTGGAAGGAGAGGGGAAACCCATTTAGGGGAAAACACACCATCAGTACAACCTATTTAGACTGGGGTTGGACATACCTAGTCCCGATAGTTACCTAGAATTAATAGAACACAAAAACTACAGTTACTTAGGCTTCAATTAAGCCTGCATTGTTGGACACAAGGACAAAGCCGTCAGTCTCGTATTTCCTGGTTTTGTCGGCGATGGGTAAGAGTGGTTTAGTGGGACGACCGTACGTACTGAGGAGGGGAGGGGGATATACTTTTATTAGCCTTTTCTACCTCTGTGATCCTTGTTTAGTTTGAAAGCAGCCCCTGTGTGTTCGATTATTCCAACTGTTTCCAGGTCGTAATTGGAGTCGTTTGATCCTCTCGTTACAGGTTCTTAACCCCTTTCTCTCCCTTGTCTCAATCCATCAGTTCAGGGTGATCCACACATTGTTTTAATAGCTATTGAAGTAAAGACCTCCCCGCGAGCATAACAATTCACCGAGAGCCCATAGTCGTCTTACGCACAGGGGAGAGGGACCGGGGTTAAAGCAGAGCTCTCCAAAGGTCAACCAAGAAAATGTGCTTTGACACAAGATTCAGTAAACCGAACTATTTAATATACACACATAAGGGTAATTATTAAGATCAGTGACCTAGTTTTATCGTTGAGAACTTTTATTTAATAATTTTCCTATGTAAATAAAAAAATAATAAAACTAGTAAAAAATTTCCCTGATTTTAATGTATATATATATTATATATATACATATATAAAATATATCGGCACGAGTATACATTATTGTACTTACTCACTTTCATTTACTAAACGCCAAGAGATGGTTTTTGAAATGTTACGAAAATGGCCAATAGGAATAAGTTCAAAACCGCTACCTGGGAATAGTTTTTCTTTATAAATAAGAATATATATTTTTATTTTTACAAATATAGGTCTATATATCAATTAGGGTTGGTTTACAAATAACATACTTGATTTTTTTCCCCCATCCTCTCAAGTTTTAATACTCTAGTGTTATTTGCCGACCTACTATACTTTTACATTTGTTTTTTTTCTAATTTGTGAAAGTATTTTACAATAATTTATTATTTTTGATGAATTAAATTGTACCTCGACGTTCATCCGCAACATAACACCTTGTTATTTTGCAGGTGAGATATACTTTATGTCCATTCACAATATACAGAGGGAAGAACATCCAGCTCTATTTAAATAATAATAATAATAATAATAATAATAATAATAATAATAACGAATTTTGAAATACGTGAGAGTACGAACTCTTTATTAATCATTTGTATTCTTTGAAAACGTTTGTTGAGTTCTTCTTGTTCATTTTCGTGGTCGGCCGTAGCTACTCAATGCATAGCCCGCTGATTACAACTGAAGAGCGAGTTTCGTTCTAAATGAAAATAAAACGAGATATTTATTTGGACAGAGTGATTCCTCACAGAGGATATTCATTTAGACAGAGCTGATCCTATACATACAGAGAGGAAGCCTGCGCAGAGGCTCTTGAGAAAAGAAGATTTATTTACTTCTAAGCTAGTACGAGTATCGATTTTGACAAATAGAAGTGAAGATTTTAAATCTCTCTATAATATGTTTCAAATTAATTTCTAAATCTTTTCAACTTTAATAATGAATTAAATTGTATGTTATATTTACCTCTAGTTCATGGCCAACCCTTTTACCTTTGTTATGGTATATTAATATTTTCCTTGGTCTTGAAGAAAATAACATTTTAAAAATTTTGTTCTAGAAGAAGATACTTATAACACTGTGTGAATAAAATTACGGTCTTCTTCTTGGCGTCTGAAAAATTTCAGGAACAAAATATGTGTTAGACCTCACAAAAAATATTATGGAATAAGTTCCTTTTATGCTAAAGTAAATTTAAAATATACATAAAATGAGCTAGAAGCCTATTATTACTCAACCTGTGTGTGTTTATATTGAGTAAAATTCAATACTTCGACTGAAAATAAGAAACTAATCTTTAACCAATATCTTAGAAGGAAAACTTACGAACATTTTTTTTTTCTTGGTGAGGTTTGACAAATTTATATTTTTAAATAAATGTATCTCCATAGTTCAACATAAGACAATATTAAAACTTTTATCAGGAGCATCAACTAAATTGATTGTATATTTTAATATTCTCCGGACAACCCATATCTTACTTAAAAACCTTAACTCACCTAATAGACAATGTAAGTTATTTTTCACTGGTCAAACAATATTTATCTTTTGACTAATATAGCTTAATAAATGATAAATTATAACTTTGAATTTAACCCTCCTATATTATATATATGACATATAGAACAAATACATTTATATCGGTTGTAATCTTAGTAATGTAGTCACCCGGATTTCCATGGGTAGGATTGGGATGAAACGTTAACATTATATTACTAATCCACAGGGAATTTTAATTAATGTGTATTTTACTTTCTCGCTACCTTAAAGGTAGCGAAAGTATTATGATCGTCAAAAAAATTGAACTCGAGATTTTGATGAAATTCGACGTTTCATGAACCCGCGAATCTAAAAAGATGTTTTTGCATTTCCGTCTGTCTGTACCTCGGAGTAAAGCCTAAATTATTTTACCGATCTAGCTAAAACATTGTATCTAGGGCTCTCATAATGTTGCCCTGGAGAGTTTTTGGAATTGGATATCTAACCCTAAAATTAAGGCTAGTTTAATTAAGGGCGAAAGGAGAAAAGATAGATTTTATCAAAATCGGCTCTAACAATTTTAATTAAATTTAATTTCTAATCACTTATCAATATTACAAACAACACGGATACTCTCAATTTTTCATCAAAATCACTTAAGGGTTCTGGTCTGATGCGTAAATTATATTTCTTATCATATCTCCGTAAGTCTCTTAGATATGAAATTACTTATCATTGCAAATATATAGGTTTACTTATAATAAAAATCTTTTTTTTGAAACCTATTTTTATAAAACTAATAATTTTCAAGCTATACGCAAATATATATATTTTCTAACTTTTCGAACAATAAAGGTCAAATATTGCGACCGTAAAAAAAATCTAGCCCGATATGTTGATGGATGTCGACATTTCATGAGCCCCCAAACGCTAAGAAGTGTTTTTTGCAAAGCCGTGTGTCTGTTTAACCCTAAAATGAAGATTGATTTAATAAAGGACGAAAACATTTTTTTTTCAAAATCGACTTTAATGATTTTGATTAAAATTAGTATCTCTGCGTTGATTTAGATTAGAAATAAAATGGCTATTTTCATTTTCCCATGAAGATGACTTTTAGGGTACTTTACAGAAGCGGAGATTTCCGTATCTCCACAACTATTTGAAATAGTAAATAACTTATCATTGCAAAATTCTAGTTAAAAATAAATAACTTTTAATATTAATATAATTTTGTTAGCTTTAGTTCTACATATATACTACTTAAGTTTTAATAATTCTCTAATGCCATAGAGTAAGTAAATAAGTAAATCTTTCAAAAAGTTGAAGTTCTTTTTCCTTTAACCTCTTAGAGGAAATGTTTGTACAGCAATGATATATATATTTATCTATATCATGTCTATATCATTTTAGACTTAATAGTCGATATTTACCTTTTTTATTGGTCTAAACTTATAGATGAGGAATTTAATAGCAATGCGATAGCTATAAGATGTGTGACCTCTAATAAAATGTCGAAAATTTTAACCGGAATTCGAAATTTTAATACGAAGTGTTGACCTTTGTGGACCCAATATTGATTTTTTTACTGTCCAAAGGTCCAAATGAGGACTTTAATTCTTTAAAAATAAAATTATAAAGTTTAAAACCGGGTGTCAAAAAATGTTTTATGTAAGTATAACGCAATTTTCGCTCGGGTTTGCTAGTGTATACTATTTCTTTTCACATATATTACGAGTTTTGAGTAAATATCTCCATTTTTAAACACTGGAGTGAGAAAGTCCGTGTGGAGTTCCATACCATTTATTTAATTGTAGTTTCACCAAGTACAATTCATTCAATGGTTTATTTTATTTAGCTTGTTCAATATTGTATTCTATTTATTTTCTCCAACTCTTGTATGGATATCAATCGTACCATTGTTATAGGTTTTGTCATTATTAAAAAACTAATATGACATCTTCCAGAAAGCGTTCCCGAGCACACACAGTGGTCTCGAGTTTAAAAGGTCATCCATCGTGCCACCGTCAGAGTTAGCCGAGGAAAAGGTTTTTTTTTTAAATTCCTCCTAAGCGTAATTCCTAGAAGTGGCACAAATTATATATAGTTCAAACCCTGCACACACATTTTATTATATATTATAATATATTTTATATAGGTAGCTTTAATATACATATTACAAACTGTTTTTATATATGTTTTTATTATAACACACTATATGAGAAAGTTTTTTTACAGTTTTTCTTACCGTTAATTTTCTTTTATTATACAGGTTGAGCCAAATATCTATAAATACCCTTCCTTACACCCTCCTATCCTAGAGTGGATCGATACCAGGACGTACAGAAATTATGTTTTATTTTTCGTTTGACTTCTTCAAAGTGACTTCTTATTCCCTGCTCAGTAACCGCCGTAAGACACGAGTACTGATCTCGGGACCACCAGGTGTCGTAGGATCAAAAGATTAAAAGGGATGTAGTACAGGAACACAACCGGAGAATGTTGAATAAGTTAATGGTCAGACTTTTAGAGAATTGGGATGCTTTGGTGAACTGTGCCAGTGTTAATTGAGATAGATGACATAATGATACGTACCGTAGCCTTTTATGACTAAACAATATACATACAATTTACAAGTCGTCACTCAGACGACGAATAGTGATGTTTAGGTAATATAAATGTATATAAATATTATTTAAATACAATTTAGTTTAGTTTCTGGTTGAAGTATAATACTTATTTAAAATATTGAAAAATGTGGTAATTTAAAAGTCTTGCGAAACCACGTTAGGTGCTATTTTAAACATAATCATTTATAGTCTCAAAGATGGATGAAAAAGTGACGCTTGTAAGAAAGCAACATGGACTCACTTTGTTATCTTGCTAAAAGTTTGTTAATCATTGGATGAATGGCCTTTTTGGATTAATCTCCTTTCAATAAGGAATAAGTTTACACGGTGTAAAGTAACTTCGTCTTGCTGGTTTGTGGGGTGATGGATATTCCCTCCACAAAAACTGCCAGATTGAAAAGAATAAAACTTCGATACGTTCTTCACTTATGGTGGAATTATGATAAACCAGCAGCCGCTTACCTAAATTGTTGGTTTGTTGTTGATTACCCAGCGGATTCACTATTGTAATACCTTTAATAAGTGGTGAGACATATTCATCAAAAGTTGATACTGATATCACCATACTAAGTAGATTATTAAATTAAATTTCAATTTTCACTTACACAAACCATTAATACGGCATTCTTAAATGAATTTTCTTTTTGGAGTCCTCGAACAGACTTCTGGGATTGTCTTTCTCCAACCCAGATGCACACAGACTTAATAAATTCTAGCTTTTAATTCATTAAATGAATGGCAAAGGGTTCTCTAAACATCTTAAATGTAACAAATCTTTTACAACAATAATAATTAATCTCCCTATGAATTTATATCTATAAAGCCCGAAAGGTTTTTTAAACATCTTAAATATAACAAAACTAGTAATATAATATACGTTTATAGAACGAGAGAGATTATAAGTAAACAGAGATTACTAACAACAAAACTGACCAAGCTCAATGCATTTTATGTAGCCGAGGTTCATTAACTTCATGACAGTTCTATGAATGCATTGGAAAATTACTCACAAGACCATAGAGATATTTTCCAAAGCTCCTCGATACCACGCTCGGACCAGAGAACTGCGTTAGTAAAAAAACATAACTTAAACATTTAAAACATAGTTACCATTACTATAATAATCCCACTTAAATATGAAATAAGGACAAAAGCGCAAACCATTTAAGAACTAAAGATTATATAGCTTCCTATGTCAGGCGAGCGACTAAAGTGGCTACTGGCGGCCTTTCATTGAATCAATCCATCTTCTGTAGCAGATTTGATTAGGTCTGAAAGCCATGTTTGTTACAGTTGATAGCTTGTTTGATCATAAGAATATTTTTATTGGCAATTAGCCTAGAGAACTATATACTATATACACTCATTGAATTATCCAGCACAAACTCACACCAGCTCCATGGGGCTCTCGAGAACAATCCGTCCGCTCAGAGCTGTAAAAATAAAGGGGGGGATTATTTGATGCAATTGTGAGATGATTAACTACCCGAAATTTAAGACTGAGGTGCGGAAATAAGGTAAATGGTTAGTTTAAAACATTTATTTCAATAAAAATTAAATTACTAAACTCACAGATTCATTCAAGGTACACAATATCTAAGGTATTGTTTAGTATTATATATATTCCACTCATCTAAATCTAAATCTCGCAGGTCGATTAGGTATATTTCTTATACTTTTAATAGATTACTAATATTCTTTCAGCAGATTTGACAGTGAAAATATGGTAACCTGGTGGTCTAGGGGTAAGGTGTCGGACTTCTGTGCTGGAGGTTCGGGGTTCAATCCTCGGTCTCGGCACAGACTTACCTGATTGCCAAACCCTTTCTTCACCTCTAACAAGATGTGTATTAATCACAACTTGTGAATGTGTGGAAATGCCAGGCCTCCACGATGGTTCGGATTCCACGTTAAACTGTAGGTCCTCCATTTCATCTCACAATCACCCTTTCATTACACATTAACGTAAGTGCGTATAACCCGATCGGGAAGTAAGACGTGGTGCTAATAATAATAATAATACAGTGAAAACGTTATTAATTATAAAATAAAACTACTAATATCGACATTTTCTAATATACATGTACGAAGTAAGTCGAATGAAGAGAACGANCCAACCCCCACTTCCCCGCCTCTAGGAGTGGTTGTCTTCGACACCCACATAATGGACCAGTCTTTGCCACGCGGTCTCAGTGGGCCAGGCAGAATGTGTAAAAAGTATCGATACTTTACTAACATCAATATTTTCCTTTCGATACTAGTATTTTCTAAACCGATACCTTTTTCCCGATACTTTTACTGATATTAATACTCAAACTCCGGTATCGGATCGGTATCGAAAGAAACTACTCTTTTGTTAGATCTTCACTTATGCTGGGATTAAATGTTTACTATGATTAAAGAAAGGCACAAAATAGATTGAATAAATATATTAATAATCCTATTTAGCTATTAAATAACTTTCCATCAGCTAAAATTTCGTTGACTTTTTGAAAGCTGGTATGGTAAAACCTGTTATAATATCCATTATTCAATATTATCTATCATACCTTCCAAGTTCCAACACAAAACATTGACGTGATATACCGAGATGCACTATAATATGGTTATAAATCATTTTAGTTTTTGGTGTTTAAATAATATGAAAATACAATTATTATTATTATTACTATGCAAAAATTGAAATTATTACTTTATAAAAAAAATTTACAGATTAAAATTACGATACCAATACATAATGTTATAGATACTTTTCTTTCTATATTAGTACGGTATCGATATTTTTCTTCCGATACTTTAAATTAGTACAGTATTGATATTTTTCTTTCGATACCACATCCCTAGGCAGAAGAGCGATAATCCTGGGTGGGTGGGGCACAACAAATTATATAGTATGATATTATAAATGTTGAGCAGAATAAAATATGGATTAAATAGCCAAACTATTAGATCCATAATTATTATATAGGTCTATGCATTAGAAAATTGTGATTGTAATATTGGCCCTCCCGATTTTTTTTAGCACTGTGTCTTACTACCTGTTCATGTTATACGTATATGTATTAATTACATTGATGGGTTAGCGATTAGGAAGGTTTCATTTAGAGGAAGTGTACCCACATTTTCGTGGAGGGAGAGTGGAAAACCTTTTAGGGGGAAAAAACCTCAGTGCAGCTGACCGGGATCGAATCCCGATCTTCCCGTCTTCAGCAGTCTAGTTCAACACGAGACTAGAGCGTTAGAACTCGTGGCCACCGAAGTGGGTCTCCCGAAATTGAAGATGGTTGCGTTTCTTGTTAGCTCGTGATCTTAATAAAATCTTCAAAAAATAGTTTCAACTGTATCACTGTTTAGCATGTTCAGATATATGTAAGTAAATATGCTAAACTATATTTATACATTCTATAATATTATTCTTGAATGGTTCTGGAAATATGAGCAAGTATATAACACATTTGAGACCAGTGTACTAAACCAAATAATTATATCCCGTTTCGTATTATCGTCTATAAGCCCTGAGTAAATTTCACTTCTACTATCGACGTTACTGAATCCATGCTGAGAATATTTAAAATTTGAGGTGATCCATTGTTTATTTTCTAGATTTAATTAATTTATATCGTTTTGGCTTTTAGTAAGAATTAATTAGTTCCAATGTGAAATATATTTGATTGGGATTTGTTGTTATTAGTCTTAGGCTTATTCCAAAATAAACATTTTTTTATAGCCTATTATTTTAAAGGGGTCGTGCTTTGAGTACTGACCCTTTCTATTTTATTATTATAATATTCGTTTCGTTACTATGGTATGTAGTCTCTTAAACATTTTGGTTGTTTAAGTTTGAAACGATATTGCCTCATTTAAATGTTAGCCACGTTATTCTTGCTTCAATGCCACCATTTCAGATAATCATGAAACGTGATGAGGCCATAAAAACAGAAGCGAATATTTAAATTAAAAAAAAGCTCAAAGTGTGAAGATTACAAAGGAGTCAAACCATTTCTTTATGGAAATATATTAAAAATAGGGACGATTTATACAATTTTGAGGGGATTGTTGAAAAAGGGGCCAAGATATCATTGATAATTAATGGAAATTACTTATAAAAAGACAACCGGGTTTTGGCCTTTTAAATGGTATTAATATTATTTCTTTATTTTCTCACAAAGAACAAATAATTTTTGCATATAGTTTTGTATTAAAATGCCATACTTTACCAACAAACAAAAAATATCAGCAATTCGTTACATTTTCTAGCGCATTATTTACTAAATTTCCATATTTAAAGTCCGACACCTTAACTTAATCGGTAGCGTGTCTGCCTAGTGAGTTAAGGGTCCCGGGTTCAATTCCTGGCATGGCCGAAAAATTTATCATTGGTAAAATGTGGGTTTACCCTTTCATAATGATGAACTAACGACAGGGGGCTTGATGTTGTATTTGTTCTAGATTTAAGTTAGTATCTAAGTCCTGTGCTGATTAAACCATTTGGTTTATAGATTGCACGTTAGTGATATCAAATTTTAAAAAAAGGATATATTTCAAATAAACATTTTTAAAGGCAAATTATAAAACCGTTGAACCTGTAAGCGGCAAATATGGATATAATAGTGTGCTGGTAGAAAGAAACTTACAGAAAAGAAAAGCTTTTTTTTTAAGTCAACATGAGTAACATTTTACTTTATTATTAAAAATATTTTACGGGTATTAGTGGAAAAGACAATCACAATTTTATTCCAGATCACATTACTTTATATCTAAATATAAGAAAATGGGTTGTAACTTTTACAAACATCAAAAAAGTAACTTCCTACTTAAATTATACTATATGAGATTTAAAATAGAAGACTATTGATTTTAAAATAAACATGGGATAGTGAATACTGCTATATTTTTTTTTTCAGAGCAACGTGAATAACATTTATATATTTGGTTAACTACAATGTTAACCGGCCCCGTGGTGTAGTGGTCAGTGCACCTGACTACGAGCCCAAGGGTCCTGTGTTTGATTCCGGGCTGGTACCTTTGTTAGTTTTCCCTTTAGGGAAATAATCCCACCAGTGTCACCAGTGTTTGGTAGATTAGGCCTGTTGTTCCTCACTGTTCGGCCCTTGTGCCTTCAATCCGCACTTGCACAGACCGCGCCAACCCCCCTCTCTAATGCCTGGGCCGCTATACAGATCATGTTCACTCCCTGCCTCCCACCGTGACTCACGTTGCCGGGACCGTCCCCCTACCTCCCACCGCGACTCACGTTACCGAGACCGTCGCCCTACCTCCCACCGTGACTCACGTTGCCGGGACCGTCGCCCTACCTACCACCGTGACTCACGTTGGCGAGACCATCGCCCTACCTCCCACCGTGACTCACGTTACCGGGACCGTCGCCCTACCTCCCACCGCGACTCACGTTACCGAGACCGTCGCCCTACCTCCCACCGTGACTCACGTTGCCGGGACCGTCGCCCTACCTACCACCGTGACTCACGTTGGCGAGACCATCGCCCTACCTCCCACCGTGACTCACGTTACCGGGACCGTCGCCCTACCTCCCACCGCGACTCACGTTACCGAGACCGTCGCCCTACCTCCCACCGTGACTCACGTTGCCGGGACCGTCGCCCTACCTACCACCGTGACTCACGTTGGCGAGACCATCGCCCTACCTCCCACCGTGACTCACGTTACCGGGACCGTCGCCCTACCTCCCACCGCGACTCACGTTGCCGAGACCGTCCCCCTACCTCCCACCGTGACTCACGTTGCCAAGACCGTCCTCCTACCTCCCACCACGACTCACGTTGCTGGGACCTTCCCGCTGACCTTTTTCCTACTCTCACCCACACGAACCACGAGACCAATATCTAACCATAACGTCACCCCAAGACTAAACTTCGCCTGGACCTCAACCAGTTACCCCCGAAGTTGACAGACTAGAGATAGCAAGCTTGAGTTAGGTTAAGACTCACACCGGCTCCACAACTTCATAGTAATTATCATCACATCATCTCATTGCGGGTACGACGTGTAGACAACCTCTTATGTTGTACCCTGGGCAACGCTCTGTGCCACCAGAGCAGCTAATAGTCTACACATAAGGTGACCGAACCTGCACGTCAAAGTCCCTCCTGGTTAAATGTGCCATGCGATAAAAACAAAGAATCTACAATGTTGTTTTATCACGTGACATAACCAAGGTGACATTATTAGATATTAGTTTATAGAAACTACAAATATAACTTTACTTTATGAAACTATGCTTTATTTTTGAATAGTCCTTTTAACCCGCATCGGTAGTCCTGTGGTCTAACGCCTTACTCTCGTGTTGAATTGAATTGTTAGAGACGCGAAAATTGGGGTTTGAATTCTGATTGTGTCTACTAAGGTGTTTTTTTCTTTTCTAAATGGTTTCCTACTTTCTCCCACGCCAGTGCGGGGACATTTTTCTTAAATTCTACCGTCCTCCCACTATTATTTTAGCGTGATTAATGTATTTGCGTAGCTCAAATGGAAAGGTCAACTGAGATGGATGGGGCAGGGGTGACTATTTTAAAAATATATTTAAATATTAACGTTATATTGTATGAAAGTGAAAATTTCGTGATGATGGTCTGTCAATATAAAATAATTAGAAGAGATAATTATTAGTTTATTACAAAAGATAGAACAAAATTTAACTAAAAATTGTCTCGAGTGGTTTGTACTATAGTGTGGCCTAATCTTTGCTTCCCAGATGCTATTCTCTTTGAGCCATCGTCGTCTACTTTTACTCCGGTGGTTTATTCTTGAACAAGTTGCCAGTTCGTAGAGTGGATGTTTCAGTTGGTTCCGTCTTCTGTAGCAAGAGAGGTCTTCACAGTGTCGTATTTACACCCAATATCACCGCTGAGGTAACTGTAGGTCTTATGGAGAAAAATTTATCTTTGCTCTCTCTCGGTTAACTGTTTACAAAATATCCTTGCTCTCAATTATAAACGAAGATGGTGGTGCTCTGGGGTAAAAAGGAACTACTGGCAACATCGGTGAACCAGCGTTGCGAAACCTCTCTTTTAATAGAAGATTGACCACACGAAAACAAGTGATTGACAAGGCTGTTTCCAAATAGTAGCCATGCAGTTCCCTCAGAGATGATATCCAGTTTCACCATAGATGTTCTTCCTCTTCCGTTCGTTGGTCAGCCAGGTACCAAATTAGAAGAGGAAGAAAACGTTCTGAAAGTGGGCTCTTTGCAGCAGGTACAGTGGCACTTTTCATGACATTTGGGCTCTTTGCAGCAGGTACAGTGGCAGTTTTCATGACATTTGGGATCTTTGCAGCAGGTACAGTGGCAGTTTTCATGAAATTTGGTCTCTTTGCAGCAGGTACAGTGGCAGTTTTCATGATATTTGGGCTCTTTGCAGCAGGTACAGTGGCAGTTTTCATGACATTTGGTCTCTTTTCAGCAGATGCAGTGGCAGTTTTCATGACATTTGGGCTCTTTGCAGCAGGTACAGTGGCAATTTTCATGACATTTGTATTCTTTGCAGCAGGTACAGTGGAGTTTTAATGACATTTGGGTTCTTTGCAGCAGGTACAGTGGCAGTTTTCATGACATTTGGATGATCCAGTAAGGGGTTCAGAGGTGTGGAGTAAATGGTGATGTTTCACAGTGAAATAAGGAAAGGAGATATCCAGGTGGGCGCACTTCAAAGATTAGGTGTCGCTTTTGGTCACCAAGGAATCGGGTGTGAAGGCATCTAGGATCGTGTCAGATAGGATTAAATGAAAAATGAAAGGCTCTAGTCTAGAAAACTGAGATAAATGGCTGGTGAGGTCTTTGTGCTTACCACATGACACCCTCTATCCACGGATGTTGGCAATATCTTCGCCAACAAACGACGGCCATTCGGTCGGTATCACTCGATTGTGGACTGACTTCATGGAGTTTTTTTTAATAGCCTACTTCTCAGCTCCAGTGGGATTGGCTCTGACCGAGAGCTCGTAACTAGCAAGGTTTGAGTCCCAGTTTGGTTAGAATTGGGTGTTTCACTTTGTTGTTTTACATTCTCTATACATATAAATAATAATGCAGTTTCTTTTTATTACCCTCCTCAATATTATTCACTTATCCTATGTGAAGTAATTAGGCCTGCTAATACTTGCGTTAATACGATAAATAACGAAAGGCCATTTTGCCACCCATCCAGGCTATATAGGCCTACATTCTTTAGTAAAATAATCGAGTAGGTACGAATAAGGTAGAATTTATAGTAAATGTTCTGTACTTTGATTTAAGTGAACGGTGAGTGGAAAACCATTTAGAAAAAACCGACCTCAGTACATCAGGCTAGTATTAGAAGACTGAACTCCTCATCACTGGAAAACTAAACAAAACGAGCCTACAGTTAAGTCCTCGTGCCTTGTCTTTATAAATTTGGTGTACAACGTAATAATTAAAAAATATTATTACTTGTATTTTCAAAAAACCTATAATGTTTCGATGCTGTCCCAGCCTAATAAGCGATAATATTGTTTCGTTTGTTTCATAATATATATTTTGTAGAATTAAATTAATAAAGGTATTATAGTCCATGATTATAATCTTAAAACAAATTTTAATGAGCAAATCATTTTACAAAGCTCCTTTCCACTAAAGAAATATATATAAGCACGCTTAATAAACATTAAAGTTTAATTAAGTTATATAGCTTATTATCAACGAACGATTGTATTCGTTGCATAATAAAACATAGTTAGAGTTGATATGTTTTTATCATATATTATTTAAACCTCCTTTGAGATTATTCACTCTCTGATTCACTTATCCAAACTTTGAAGTGATTATTTAGAATATAGAATCCTAAATTTTGAACCATCTTGGATCACAACAAACAAAAATTACTTGTGCTTCAGCTGTCCACATTTATGTTCTTTAATAGGGTAGATAAACGACCATCTTTAGTTACAGACCGGAACACTGAAGTTTGGCAACACTGCGTTGAGGCCGATCAAATAGTCACGTGCAGTATTGCTGAATTAATTCAGTTTGTTTTACTGTGCGGGATGTTTGTTTCTCGTTTAATTTGCTTGATTTAAAATGTTGTGTTGTTCACGCTTCTTTTGAATTATGTTTTGGCTCATATAGCAAAACATATAATAGATGACAATTTTGTGGATGTTATTAGTGATTTTCAACTAACAGCTGACATGATTCCAGAATCTTTGGTTTTGTACATTTGTGGTTATGCCTACTACAAATTGTCTGTCCGTTTGGAAAGCAATTGTTGCATTGATTTTTTTTTTCAGTTAAGCTCGATATAGATGCTAAATATTTCAATGATCCTACCAGAGGAGGACTAACTAGTTTATCAACAACAATTTTGAGGATTGGAGTTAATGGACATAGGCCTACAATAATGAAGATTTTATTAACAGAAAAGTTTGGAAATAAGTTTCTTCAACTCAAAAATCCGAAGAAACTTTTCCCGTGAACCCGCTTCGGTGGCCGCGTGCTCTAAGGCGCTACTATCACAGTAGACTAGACTGCCGATGACGGGGAAATAGAGGTTCGAATCTCTGTCAGGTGTATTGAGGTTTTTTCAAACTGGTTTTCCACTCTCCCTTCACGTGAATGTGGGTACACTTCCTATAAATATAACCTTTCTCATCCCTAAAACCACTAGCTTGATTAGTAAATAAGCTTTTACAAACGCAGGGCTGAAAATAACTTATCCTGTGTCTGGCCTATAAAATAATACAGTTGTAAGGATCCAAATTTAGAAACATTTACTAACAATTGTTTCTGCAGTAAATCCTTGCGTCTCTTATTTACTTTGGTTTCGTCAACGCTTGGAAATATGCTTATTAACTATATCAAGTCTAGGGATGATAAACTTTGTAATGAAAATTCTTTTTCAGAAAAAAAGAAAAGTTAAACACTACAAAAGTAATGTTTCAAAATTATATATCTCAAGGTTGGGAAGTGTTCAAAGCAATTACATAAATACACTCCTAATTTTAATAAAATATTTGCTAAAGAGTTACACCTGGACATGGAAATCGAACCCGGGTCCTTTGGATTAGTGCAACAATGAATGGTCTTTCTAGGCTTCGGGCCAGAGCCCTTTTTGAATTCTCATCATAATATGCTGATTGTGTTTGTGAACGGTACATAATCTTTACCTAGAAACTTTATTTTAAAATTATTATTTATATGTTTATTAATTTTGTTGTATTTTTCAACCTTTGAAGTATTTTTGTTTAGTGATATACGTAAAACATGTTTAGATTAATTGTCAGTATCGTTCAAAGTGACATCAGTTTTTAAATGAAGAAAACTGCAAATATTCACACAATTTTCCATAAGAACTAACAGATCGCTAGGCCTCATGACGTCACTACAAGTGTAGTTGCCACATTTAACACTCTGGCCTGTAAATGTAGATATGAAAAAGACATAATGTATTTGAGAAGAAATGAATAGATATAGTTTGAATGTGGATTAACATCTTTTAAAATCAAAACAAACTGCCAACAGGTTAAATATTTATATTGTGGAGATGTTACTATTTTTGATTTCCACAAACTATTATTTTTCTCATCTTACTACTCGTCTGGGCTTTAGGTATGTTAACTAAACTAGTGGATTGGGGATGAGAATTGAGATAAGTCAAATTTAGAGGAAACGCTACTCTCGTTGGTATAGAAGGAGAGTGGAAAGCTATTTAGAGAAACCACCTGGTAAAAACCACAATACGAACAAACTAGGCAATATGAACCTAACATTAAGTCCGCGTGCCCATCGATAAGATTTCCACAAACTTATATACTGTGACATATTTCTACAGATAACCCATAAAAAATAGTTTTTCAACACTACTTCTTGATATATAATATTTTAGGTAGCTATAAATTTGTTTTGACGATGTAACGGTTCGTGAAGAAAAACTGTAGCCTAATGTCACTCACGCTTATTATCGCGTGCTAATTTTAACTATCACAAATGATTCATCACATTATCTATAACGACCATGAAGTTTTTGTTTGGTCATAGAACCAAGTCTTACTACCCGTTTGAGCTATACACTTATATACACTACGCTAATGTGTTAGGGAAGAGAAAGACTAGTTTAAAGAGGAAGTGTGCCCTTATTTGCGTGGAGGGATAGGGGAAACCACTAAGGAAAAACTACACTAAGACACCCGATTAGGATTAAAATCCAAATCTACCTTTCATAAGCAGTAAAAAAAATCCTAAACTAATGGAATAGAACCCTTCCCGTTTAGTAGAAAATTTTAATACCTACATATAATGTACAGGGCAACATTAAATAACTAGAAGATTCTGATCATTTATAGTTTCAAAACAAGAATCAGTGGATTAGGTTCAGAGGAAGAGTGGGAATAGAAATTTACAACACCTGAAAAAAAAATTGTTGTGATATAAAATTGAAATTTGTCAGGAAGATAGATGGGGGCTATTCCAGATAATTAGAAATGTATGAAAGTTTGTTAATTTTGTAATCAGAATATTGAAAATAGTGAGGAAGGGTGGCTAAAATCTCAAAAACTAACCCCACAAAAAAGCTTCTAGGTGTAGCAAAAATTGAAGTATTTTAATCATATAGGAACAAATACCACAGCAATAGGCTAATCAAAAGGAATGAAAAGCTTAAATTTTATAGTTGGATCCAAGAAATAGGGGGCTAAAAATTTCACAAACTATTATAAAAAAAACTTTTTTTTTGTAGTAGAAAAAAATTGTGCAGGTAACTAACTGCAGGTAGCAATCTGTATCTTTAACAAGCTGTTATTTAATTTATGCTCTTTGTTAAACTGCTCTTTTTTCCAATATATACATATATGTAACAATGTATATAATTATATTTACTCATATCTTATGATCGCACTCAGACAAATATTACGTTTTCTTTGGATTGCGTTTGTTTGTGCCCTCAGTGCATGGGCTAATGGGCGATTCATTTCAAGAAAGTTTTTAAAATTTATTGGTTAAGGATTGTCATGGTTATCTTGATATTGTAAAAGAATAAATTAGGTAAAGGTTGTAGCCGAATATAAAATATTCTAATTTGATATAGTTAAAAAAAACTAAAATTTAATGTGACGGATTCAAAATTGCTTATTGTATTTTGCCAGAAACGTTGAGAATTAATTATTCTTAAATAAATTGTAAGCTGTTCTATGTAACTTTAATTTGTTTTAACCTTTAACAACAATTTTCTGTTTAATTCTTTTTACTTTCTATCTTACAGGTAGAGAAAGTATGGTGATCGTCAAAAAAATCGAACTCGAGATTTTTATGAATCTTGACGTTTCATGACTCCCTGAATCCGAAAAAGTGGTTTTTGAATTTCCGTCTGTCTATCTATCTGTCTGTACCTCCAACTAGAGCCTAAACTATTTTACCGATTGAGCTGAAACTTGATATCTAGGGTTTTCATAGGGTTGCCCCGAGGGGTTTTTGGAATTGGATATCTACCCCTAAAATTAAGGGTAGTTTACTGAAGGGAAAAAAGAGAAAAAGTCGATTTTCTCAAAATCGGCTCTAACGATTTTGATTAAATTTCATTTATGAACATTAATAAATATTCCAAACAAAATGGCTACTCTCAATATTTCGGCAAAAT
>CABFWO010000678.1:56229-118225 GCA_902155825.1 Timema genevievae | reverse complement strand
TCTTAGGTGGACAAAGATGCGCCTCTTTTCTCATTGATTCTATATCATTGTATATTATTTTATGCGTGTTCTTATGTGGAGTGGTGATGATACAATGTACATTATTCCGTTCAGAAATCTTACGAGTTTATAGAAAGAGAGAGAAAGTCTGTGCGGTGCGCCGTACCATTTATTTTATGTAGCACTAACAGGCAATAAATAGTTCACAACATTGTGTATAGGGAAGTCATAACTTAATATTCAAAATAAATGTCAGTTTTTAAAGCCCGTTCAGATTATATATCTATTTTGACTACTTTCAAGTTTTGTAACACAATTTAAAAATCAATGAAGGATTAATATTTAATCATAGTTAATATTTTATTACTATTCCTTGTGCTTAATTTTATATACTAAAAATCACAAAGCTACTTTATAGATTCCCCGTACGAAAAACGGGTACACTAGCTAGTATTTATATAAATTGGATCCTAATAAAAATGTGTTAAAACTTTCCTATTTTTCCTTTAGCCTTAGTACCTGTTCGGGCTATTCACATCTAATTAATCGCTCTCTATATTAAATTTTGAACCTAAACGTGCAAAATGCCTTACAGATAGAGGAATTTTGTTTTATTGCGGATAATTACACAACTTGTTATAAATAGTTTTGATTAATTAATTAATTTTGTTGTGTTTATTACATAATATGTTTTCAGGAAGTATTAGTGTTGTGAATCGTTTCATCATGTGTATTTGTTTATTCTAATAAATTTGAAAAAAGTATTATTTATTTCTTGTTGATATGATTAATTACGGTTCACTAATTAGTCTAGAGCTTCCGGACAAGGCAATAACACTCATTTTATTTATTTTTGAATGTTATTAGGGGTGTGCGAATTCCACTTTTTCAATTCGAAGCGAAGTCGAAGCGAATAATTTGAGATATTCCCGAAGCTGAATTGAAGTTCGAATATTTAAAAAAATCTTTGATGTTTGATAAAAACATTATACTTTGCATAACTTTCTATGTAACGTTACTTTATTTAACTTAGGTATTAAATATAATAAACAAAATGCTATATTCCAAATATAATATATTATTTCTTAAAATGATAAAGTAGATTATCACAAAATGTAATATTATTATTTCAGATATTTTTTATAATAACACTAATTTGTGATGGCAATAAACAGCAGGAAATTTAAAAAAACATAAATGTATGTGTGTTTTAGAATTTTTTTTGCTAAGCTTCATGATTGTCCAATCTGAAATTTTACTTTCGAATCGAAGTTGAAGAGAACGAATATTTGAAGTGAAGTCAAAATTTTCAAAACTTCGCACACTCCTAAATGCTATATTCGCAATTTCACCAGAAGTTCTCATCACTATATATAATCTTTTTAAGATCCCTATTAGAAACTGAAAGACACAGGAATAAAAGGGGGAGAGTTTCATTACCCACATTTTACTAAATAATAACTTTTATATCTCAACCACCATAAAGACCCAGCAAAAACTTGTATTTTAATTAGACCTCAGTGATCTTGGGGTAAAGTGCTCACCTCAGAACCTGAAGTTAGTGGGTTCAAACCCAGACGGGATCGAAGGATTTTTCTCAAGTGATAAAAATCCGTGGCACAAACTTCTTTGGATGGAAAGTAAAGCCGTCGGGCCCATGTTGATTGTGGCATGTAAAATAACCCTGAAGGGTATGTGACGATAGCTTTCCCAGCTAAATTGGTAGGCCCTTTTACTCTCGTTCATAGAAATCCTCGTGTGCTGGTATGATCAGTTGGTTCAGAAAGTTCCCGTTAAATACCTCAAATAAATGAAAAATGAATTAATTTAAATACATCCTCAACCCATAATATCAAGTGTATCCTGAAGATCTCATGATTGTCTAGCAGATGGCAGCACTTGTTCAATTTGAGTATAAATACATCATATACCTCAACCCATAATCTCAAGTGGATTCTGAAGGTCTCATGATTGTCTAGCAGATGGCAGTACTTGTTCAATCTGTAGTATAAATACATCAGCTACCTCAACCCATAATCTTAAGTGGATCCTGAAGGTCTCATGATTGTCTAGCAGATGGCAGCACTTGTTCAATTTGAGTATAAATACATCATATACCTCAACCCATAATCTCAAGTGGATCCTGAAGGTCTCATGATTGTCTAGCAGATGGCAGCACTTGCTCAATCTAAGTATATAAATACATCAGCTACCTCAACCCATAATCTTAAGTGTATCCTGAAGGTCTTATGATTGTCTAGCTGATGGCAGCACTTGTTTAATCTGAGAACAATTGGACTCTCCCCTTTCCCTTGTTCCCTTCATATGGTATGAATTCCTATTTAAGTACCTAAAACCAATTGAAGCCTATTTGGCCAGGGGTTCATGGCTGGGTTCCAATAGGAAAGGGTTACTAATGGGGGTAAATTGATAGGATCACTTGGCTGATTGGCCGTAAGGGTTGTAATGGTAAGAGCGAAAGGGAAAAACGTTTTTAGACTTCGTCTAACATCGTCGTTATTATCAACTCAATACAAGTGACCAGAGTGTGGGGGGTAGCTTAGAGGAAATGTATCCGCATTGGTGAGGAGATGAGATTTGAACCACGACCTCTCCGTCACCAGCAATTCAGTGCATTACGAGCCTGGTGTCTGAAATCATGTGAAACTTAATTAAACCTATTTATATGCATTAATAAGTTGACTTGTGTTTCATAAGATAAATAAATATTTAAAAAAATTTCGAATCTAAGTAGGTTAATTCGGTAACAGCTCAGTGGTATATAAATTAACACCCTAAGCAAATATTCCTGGTTTGATTCCTGTGTATGCCCAGCTGTCAATTTTAAATTATTTAAATGAATGACTGTGCATGGCTTTATATATGTTACCATTGTTCATTTCAACGAGACGTTTAAAGCTCAAACCATTTACAACTAAAACTTGTACAGATTGCAGCCTAGATATCTACCCCAAGTAACTGATGAGGGTTTCTAAGAGAAGATCTCACACGTCCATAAAAGATTCCGCCTTAAGCTATCAGTGGTAAATTATCCTGAGCACAGGATGCATCTTGGATATCCTAGTCCATTGGTGCACTGACCCAGAGGTTCCGAGATCGATTCCCATTTTAAGATATCAACTTTAAACCAACCAGGCCCGCGGTGTTGTGGTCAGTGCACCTGGCTATGGGCCTAGGGGTCCCGTGTTCGATTCCTGGCTAGTACCTTGGGTATTTTTCCCAAAAGAGGAATAAGTCTATCAATAACCATGTTAGTTAGGTTTAATTGTTTCCACTGGTTCCACTCCCTCATGCTCACCATCACCTTCATCTCATCTCATCGGGACATGGTAAGAGTTTCTACGGAAAGGATGTACGATTAGTACTTTCGGGTGTCTCCTGGACAGCGGTAATTAGTATTAGATAATCTTTCCACTATTGGGCTCAGACGTGCAATATTATATAACTATAAACTATATTTAATTTGCTTCCTGTGCACAGTAATGTTTGCTTTACCGATAGCAATCCCAACGAATTTTAGTCTTGTTTGCCGATAATGGGGAGGTCGGGGTTCGAATCTTGATTGAATGTACTAATATAAAACTTTTATAAATGTTTTCCGCTTCCACTTAGCCCAAACTAAGGTACAATTATTCTTGAATGTATATTGATTGTCCCTACTTCATCAGTTTATGTTTTGTTTGTTTTTAGGACTGTTTTTTTCAGCTCTGCGTCTTACTACCCGTACGAGTTATACGCTCACGTCTTACTTCCCGTTCGAGTTGGCACTATGGTTGCCAAACCCTAAATGAAAAAAATACCAGTCATTGTCCATGGGGATATTTTTTTTAAGTTTTTACTTAAGCATATCGGTGTGTATGTAAGATATTCAGTAAAACACTTTTTGTAGACATCATTCTCAAGCCATTTCTTATTTAAAGCACAGTTCCTCGGTCTATTTTTATTGAACCTAGAAGTTTTGGTTTCATCAACTACAAATTCGTCTTCATCAAGTTCATCTGTCCTCATTTTGAAAACAAATTAATGCAAAGATAACTCAAAGAAAGAAAATATAAACAATGTTAGAACAACTTTTCTACTGCACTGGATTCACAACTGTGCATGCATCACGCTTGCCATGTTTACAAAGGAAATTCCCCACAGCAAGCAAAACTCTTCCTTTTCCCTAAGAAATTTCCCTTCATCGTAAAAAAAAATACCAGCTCTCTGCAGTAAATTATGTTTTACCGACCGGCTACGGGTCCTAGGAAGAAAACTGAGCTATAACTGCCGAGCTTTTCAAACACCGGTTATTTGGCAACCCTGGTCGGCACGAAGGACATTTGGTGCAACCTGTGCTTATCCTAGGTGAAATACATGGGTCTTTAGGAACAAATAGGAAATATATACATGAAACACATGGAGAAAGGGAATTACTACTAAGAATCATTAATCTGTAAACTCAAACTTTTTACTTTTACTAATTAATTCAATTTGAACCATTTTGAAAAAAAAATCCATCACTAGTTTGCCTTGTTTAAAAAAAATTAAAATCATTATAATCAATTCTAAGCGTATTAAAATATTAATACGTGAATAATATATATATATATATAGATTGTATATATATATATATTATTCACGTCTTAATATTATATATATATATAGATATTCATACAATCTATTTCACCTTTGTTCAAGAGCCTGATAATTTTTAATGTAAAACGTCTTAATTTTAATATATTTCGTTTTGTTGGTACAAAGACTCTTATGATGAAGTTTATTTTTACCACAATTCCTTATGATATAATTAATAATGTTTCATGTATATCTTCCAAGTTTGTTTAGTTTTTAATACTAGGTACTCTCTTTGATATCCGTTATAATTTAATATATTTTCATAAAATATTGATTGATTAAGAAATTAAAGGGAATCGCCTGATGTTTATTCTAGGTTATATTATGTTATGCTTGGTTCTGCAAATAAGAAAGGATATCGCTGCATGGTGAGGTTTTATTTGGCTATGATAGGCTATATCTGCAAAAATTTAAGTAATTCGCTTGATGGCTAGGCTAGGCTAAGTTAATTTAAGCTATATTATGGGAACTTAGGTCAACATGAATGAAAGGAATAGTTTTGTTTATTCTTAGTCCATACATCCTATCCCAGTTAGTCCCAATAGTCTACCAATTACTTACTAATCCTGCGCCAAAAGTCATTTAGAGATGGCTGCAAACGGGTCGCTTTTCAGGGGTAATATGCCAAACGTTCTAAGGTCTCGTTTTTTACGCATATGTATTAATTACTCTAACATATGAGGAAGAGGTTGATTGAATTGTATATGAAGTGTACCCATATTTGCGTGGAGAAATATTGGAAAAGCCTTCAGGAAAAAAACCCACCTCAGTATAACTTACCTAACTGGGATTCAAACATCAATCTCCTCATCATCGGCAGTCCAGTTTGTTGCAAGAGTGACATCTTAGACCAGAGATAGGAAGCTCGTGGCTTATAGGCTACGTATGGCTTGTAAGATTTGGGGGAACAAAATAATATACATTGTTGCAGAAACATTCCACCAAAAAACCTCAATGAAATAATCATACTGTTAAAGAAACATTGATAAAAGAGGAACATCACTGTACATCAATAATCATAACAATCAATGTCTGTTTTCAAATATCTCCATAAAAAATATATACTTTTGCTTGTGGCTCAGAAACTATTGATTTTATAAAAAATATATTTCAAGTCAATATTCTTATTTTTAGTACAACTTCAATAATAAGTTATTTTGTATCTGAAATAGTTGCGGAGTTGTGATCAAAATTGGAAATATCCGCCCACGTAAAATACATTCGAAGCAATTTTCATAGCTAAGAAGAGTTCCATTTTATTTGTAATCTTAAACAGTGCCTGTACATAAAATGTAATTAAAGTCGCCAGTAAATAAATTGTTTCTCTCTTTTGCCCTTCAGTAAACTACTCTTGATCTTAGGGTTCGATATCTAATTCAAAAAACTTATCGGGGAAACCCTATAACAACCCTAAATACACAGACAGACGGCATTACGAAAACCACATTTACGGTTTCAGGGGGTGATGTAACGTCGACATTTAACAAAATCTCGAATTATTTTTGTATCGACGAGAGATCGAAAAAAAAAGTAAAAGGAAAAAAATCACCAAATTAAAATAATGATGCCACACGTGTTGTTTAAATAAATCATTTGATTAATTTGATAAATTTAGTAAACGTATTTCGTCTAAAGATGAAAAAAGATTCCTGAATTTCTAAAAACAGGAAATCCTCCCACTAACTCTTAAGAGAATAAAGTGAAAATCCTCCTCTAAGTGGTTTTTTATGATTTTGGTTGTCTTCTAAAAGCTAATGCACGATAATGCAGGCCAGTCTGGCAACAAGTGGTTCTCGCTTGTTATCGATAAAAAAAAACACAAGTAGGGTTTAGAGGGTGGGAAGGGGAGTTGGCTAAGGGAGGAGCGTGTTAACATGATAAAGTGTACCGACAAACTTGTAGCGAGTGCTGTCCACTTCAAAACTGATATCACTTTCCGTTGAATTGAAGCACAAAGACTATCTAAACTTGAGAGGAATACTGGGCTAAAACACAATCTAACTTTGGTAAATAAATATTTTTATCGCTTGCAAGTATCAAGTGCGGTTGATTTTTACTTTTTTGTGTACCGCATACTACTTAGGACTCGGCTACGTGTTGGATGCATCCGTGTTTAATATTCAAATCTTTTTATACTACTTTATATATATTATTCTTACGAAAAGATTTAATTTTTGTTTAATTTTTCCCGTGGTTTTACAAAATATTTCGTATGAATATTTTTTTTTTCAAATTGGTAATTGTTTTTAGTCTGGCACTGTAAAAAAAAAGTGTCATCGGCAGAATAGAGATATCAGATCAATGACTAACCTAACCTAACTTAACCTAACCTACCAACATTCCTTCATAATAGTAGTTGCTAAACAGGGCCGATCAAAAAATAAACATCATATACGTCCTCTTACTGACTTCCAGTTGCTAGTATCAAAGCTTTGACTCATTTGCGTGGCGGGAGAGTGGAAAACCATTTAGGAAAAATAAATCCCAGTTCACCCGACGTAGATTCAAACCTCGATCTCCCCATCCTCGGCAATCTATCTCAACATGAAACTAGCGCGTTAGCTAATCACGCCATCGAGGCGGGTCCTCGACTCTAAAAGAACCGGGTTCGGAAACATGTGGGTCTGGGATAAATCGCCCCATGTACTCCCCTCTCTGGGTACCTATGGTCTTGATGGCCATCTGGGCGACACGCAAATTTACATTAAGAGGGTAGTCATGATGAATCAATCATAGCCTACCCAAATTTTCACGTAAGGAGAGCTGTAAATCATTTAGTAAATACCACCTTGTTATATCCAGCCGGGATTTGATCCCTGACTTCCCTATCATCGGCAAATCAGAATAGCTTAGATTGACGCCCTTATACGCGTGCCAACAAATGTTACAGTTTATTATAACTAGGATTGATTTTAAAGATTTTTAACATCTGTCTCTTTAACATGTTCAGTAAAGTGACTTACTACTGAACTTATGATCTGTGAATTGGCTACCAGCACTGAAAAAGAATATTTAACTAGTTCATTTTTGGCTTCTCTTTCCTCAATGACAAATTAACGGACGAGGAACTAGATGTTGAGTATATTTTAGATATTTTTTTCATGAATGCATTTTGAAGCCTGATTCATTGGCACACCTAGAAATATACTTGGGGTAGGGGTGGTAAGCAATCAAGGCTATATTCAAAATTAAATTATGGAGGAGAGGGTGGTGGGAGAGGTGGTTATCAAAATAAAGGATTTTTTTTATAGAGGTTTGCCCTACAACCTAAAGGGGAGTCAGATAGCACTCTCCAGTAAAAAGTAAAAATTTTGGATGCACCTAGAAGATATTTGGAGGGATCATTCGTTAGAAAATTTTGAAATTTAGATGTATCTAAAAGCTACTTACTTGAAATACTCTTAGCTTGGCAAATTTTTGAAAATTAGATGCCTTTATAAGCTATTTGTATTTGTCTTAGATTGGCTAATTTTTGAAAATTAGATGTCTTTAGAAGTAATTTGGAGTATTCTTGGCTTGAAAATGTTTTAAAATTAGTTGCCCATTATAGTAAAATTGTGGATTAAATTCATTCAACACACCTCTAGTGCTAGATTTTTATAGTTTAACTTGATATATTTTAAGTTTTTATTAACATTATTTGGGTCTTGGGGGAAAGGGCTAATAGCCTCATTTGCCCCTCCCCTTACCCTGAGTGCGCCACTGCCCGATTATTAACTAATTCATTCAATAATAGGAATAAGGAGAGTATATTAGAAGAAATGCACCCGTATTTGCGTGGAGAGGGGATGGTAAAACTATAGTAAAAAATAACATGTGTCAAACATCCCCAACGCAACCGGCGAATATTCGAACCTCCCTCTTAAGACTGGAAATCAAGTGTAATGTTGAAAGCGGGACCACCAGTATGGTCTAGATTTAGGTTAGTTTGTAAGTCGTACGTTGATATAGTAAGTCGGTTCATAAGAGGCACACTACTTGAATAACAACCCAGGATTTTAGCATTTAATACTAATCAATCGTGCCTAAAATAATTTCACCCCACAGACAGATTAACTTGAAGCTGTTAGGTCTAGTGCCTTAAAATGAGTCCTAGATGCTATAGGCCTGTCTCTACCCTTATGAAGCAACTAAAACCAAAATATGTATTTTCTTTTCTTTGGGGATATTTTTATGAATGATTTATTTTTTAATTTTATTCAGGAGAGTGCCAATACCCATTTGTTCTATTCGCATCTTACACTAGCTAATATAAAGCGACGGGATGAGGATGAATTTTAAAGAAATGTATCAGTATTCGTCTATATAAAGGATGGTGAGTAGCTAATCCCCCACCCTCCCCGTCTCTCACTTAGAGATCGGATTGCGACCTTTTGAGTAAGAATAAGGTGCTTCAACAAATATCAAAACTTACGGGGACATTTTGGATATAATATCATATGAGCCCAGTGTTGAGTATATAGCTTAATATAAAATAATGCACATAAATTCCAAATATAAAGCACAAGTGTCAACAATGGTTGCTCGTCCTGATGGAGAAGGGTTGAAAACATGGGCTGAAGGGGAAGAAGAGCCCCGCTCAACTCCGGGAAAAGGTTATTTATTTATTTGACAGCACCGCGTCTGGGTTGGACCCACATGTATTAACTACGCTACTGTATTAGGTATGGTGAAGGTTTAATTTAGGTAAAGTGTACATGAATGTGTATGGTGGGAGAGGGAAAAGCCACCCTTCTCAGTAAACCCGTCTGAGATTCAAACCCTGATCTCCTCTTCATCGGCAGTCAAGTATTTTGCGAGAGTGACATCTTATAACATGTGGCCACCAAGGTGGGTGGCAGGTTATTAAAACAATTACGAACTCATTAATGAGATAGTCCTGATATTCAACTAAACTTAGTAATTTATTTTAATGTGTAGTATTAAGGGTGCTGTTCTAGTTTAAATTAGTAATTTTTTTAGGTCATTAGTAAAAATACAAGCACTGATTCCCTTGGTATTATTTACAATATTTGTAAAGTAATTCAACTTTAATAAATTGTATTTTTTTGTCAGCCGGTATTTGGTCTCAACCTAGTTAGCTTCCATTAGTATTCCACCCACAGCGGTGGCCTACTGGTTGTTTCACTCGGATGATAGAATTATTTCCATTGTTTCAAATTCACCTACATTTCATGACAAATTACGACAATCAGGTCATTTGAATTTATTTATTTTAAATTAGAAATTTTAAAATACAACTAAAAAAATAGTATATATATTTGTATATAAGCTTGACAACTAGAATAAATGCTTTAAACTATAAATTAAATAATTTGATGACTATAGTAATAAAAAATTAAACCTGAGTCTTCCCAACATGAAGGTTCTTTAAGGCACATGAAAAGTTATGTTTATCATCTGTGGTACTTGAATGAATGGCTGCTTATGAAACAATTAAAGTATTTATCATCAAATATTATTCAAAACAACTTTTTCAGACTTCAGCTGTCACGTCTCTATGAGTGTGAAACTTCATCTCTTACCTTACACGGAGTAAAATATTAAGGTGTTCGAAAACCAGGAAGATATTTAGTAAAAAAAAGAGATGAGGCTACTAGGGAGTGGAGGAGATTCTATAATAATGAGTTACATACCCTGTATTCATCACAAGACATTGTTAGTATAATCAAGTCTCGTAGATTACGGTGGGCAAGACAGGCCGCGCGAATGGAAGAATATAGAAACTTGTTCAAAATATTGACTGGAAAACCCAATGTGAAGAGATCATCGGGAAGACCTGAAGCAGATGGTAGGATAACGTTAGAATGGACCTGAAAACTATAAGGTATAATGGGGTGGACTGGATATATCTAGATACAGATAGGGATAGGGTATAATAGGGTGGAATATATATATAAATAAATATATATGTGCCACCTATCCTTATTTTGTGCATATATATATATATGCCACCTATCCTTATTTTGTGCTTGTTCTATACAATACACATCACTACACCATATATATAAAGATAAGGGTTCTATACAATACACATCACTACACCATATCCATATATATATATAAAGATAAGGGTTCTATACAATACACATCACTACACCATATCCATATATTTATATATATATATATAAAGATAAGGGTTCTATACAATACACATCACTACACCATATATTTATATATATATATATATAAAGATAAGGATATGGTGTAATGATGTGTATTGTATAAAATAAGCACAAAATAAGGATAGGCGGCGTACTTTTGTAAGTGCGGCAATGAAATTTCGAGTTCCTAGTGCCATAGAGTAAGTAAGTTGTCGGGTGTGTAGATATTAAGTTATGTACTAAAGACATATATTATAGCTGGCAGGGCCGATCATACTGTTAATATACCTGACACTATTTTTAAGTATCCTACCAAGATTCAATATCGACCGGAAATATCAGAGTTCCAAACACCATACGGTTGTTTTTGTATACTCGCTTTAGGCCCGATGCACACCGCACCGAACAAGACACGACAGAACAAAAATGTTTTTGTTTCATGGAACAAATTTGTGTGATGGTAGTTTTGACCATAGAACACGATGGAACAAAACACGATAAGACATTCTCTTCTTACTATATGCATTCACCAAGATGGAGGTCAGTGATGAAGAGGTAGCTTTTTTGCTGTGGGGATGGTTGGAGATTCATCATGAAGAGAAACGCGATCGAAGTAACTGGGTTCACCCTATGCTGAAAAAAAGGATGGATGAAAACTCTTTAACAAACTACATTAGTGAGTTGAAGTGTTATCCGGAAAAATTCGCCAATTTTGTAAGATTAAGTGTTGATACTTTTAATTACATCCTGAGTAATATAGAGGATATCATCAGGAGGAGAAACACCAACTATAGGAAGAGCATTACACCGGAGGAAAGGCTGTTCATCACTTTAAGGTAAAAGTTATATATTTACTGATATTTCTTTATATAAAGGTACACTGGGTATTATGCATACAAGTATTTAATTTTATTATATTATTACTTTACAACAGTTATGAGTCAATAACTTTGAACAATAGACACTTATAAGGCCTACACTAAATATTTAATAAGACGAGATGTTAAATTATTGGAATCCTAATAACTTAGAAGTCAATTGTATGTAATTTTTTACAAAACCAAGCTATTTATAAATAAACAAAATACAGTAAAAAGTATTACTTAAAAAATGAAACCATATTTTGTAGAATTTATAATAGACCGAAGTGCCTTCAAATTAACGGATGCTTTCTTCTACATCATATGGTGACTTCATTTCCATAAGGAAGGTCAGCATCCTCTGTAGGTTCTATAATCAGGAGTGGAATATTTGTATCAGGCAGATTGCCTGGGGAAGAGATCTGGGTGAATGAGTGGGACGAAGATGCGTTTGAATATGATGTTGACACCATCATTGGTGAACTGCGTTGTTCGTCCTGTTCATCAAGAAGATCGTTTAATTGTCTCATAATGTCCTGTTTGAATTTTCGTTTGCGCCTTTCGTCGAGCTTTTTTAAATCAGGAAGCAGGCCTTTAAGGTAATAAAGGTCTCCGTCTCCATCTTCATCGTGTTTGGGGGGTAGCTGTGATCTTGATTTTAAAAAATCAATCATTGGACTGACCACCATTTCACATGGTTTTTGAGGACGAAACCTCCTCTTCCCGAATCCTGGAGGTCTCGTTGGAGGCTGGATTGGTGTAGTTGGTCTTGTCAGGTTTCCAGCTATTGTCAGGTCAACAAAACCAGAAGAGTCATCGTGCTGTTCTTCTTCTTCGTACGTTTCCATAAAACTATCATTGTCTTCCGTATTTGTGTTCTCTCCTGCTTGCCGTACATTTGGACGTAGGCTACTAGACATCGTCCTATGCTGACCCACGAAATCTGTTAGAAAACTCAGTGCCTCAGCCAGATACCATTGCTTCTTTTTAGTTCCTTTTGACCCACTGGGGACATATGTCTTTTCTTGTCGCATGTGTCTGGCGTAAGAATTCCTGAGAGACGCACACTTCGAGCGACAATCAGCAGCTGAAAAAAATATTTGTATAAGTGGTGTGTTTGGGGAATGGGCACATGAAAATGTTCATATCTGTGAATTATGTTTTTATTATGAAATTTGGCCCAACAAATACTAAGGAAATAAATATTAATTTTGTATTTAAAAAAATATTCTAATTTAGACCAACATAAACGACTTTTTATCTATAGAAATGTATAGATTATTATATAAGTTTCAATTAGAATTGTACACAATTCCAATGCATATCTAAAACATTGAACTTTATTCTAATACATTGGTATCCGTATCTTTCCAGGTACCTGGCTACCGGAGAAATGTTCAAATCTTACCACTACTACTTCCGTGTTGGGGAAACAACTATTGGACTAATTGTAATGGAAACATGCCAAGCTATAATTGAACGTCTGCGGCCAGTGTACATGCCTCAACCAACAACTGAAAGATGGGAACATATAGCTCAGCGATTTGAAGACGTTTGGAACTATCCTAACTGTATAGGTGCTGTTGATGGCAAACATATCCGCTTGCTGTGTCCAGAAAATGAGGGATCTGCTTGTTTCAACTATAAAAAATTTCACTCGATCATTTTGCAGGCAGTGGTAGACGCCGATGCATACTTTGTGATAATTGAGGTAGGAGACTACGGTCGAAATAATGACGCTTCAGTATTTCATAGTAGTACTTTTGCAAAGGATCTGATGGAAAAGAAGCTTAATATTCCCTCTCCTATACCAATCAACTATGAAAACAATAGCAAAATGCCTTTTGTTTTTGTTGGTGACGAGGCGTATCCACTTCTTGTTAATCTCATGAAACAATTTGCCAGAAAGTACCTTACAAATGACAGGCGTGTATACAATTATCGGCACTCAAGAGCCCGTCGTATTGCTGAATGTGCTTTTGGCATACTAAGCAAAAAATTTGGGGTATTTAAAACTTGCATTATGTTGAGCCCTGACAAAGTTCAGGTGATAACTGAAACATGTACTATACTACATAATTTAATCAGAAAAAGAGAACGAATGGATCGTCCCGACATATTTCAGGAGCTGTTGTTACTCGAGGGTGAAGAAACAGAAACTGTAGATACTGGAAGAAGCAAACCTCCTTCTCATGCAGCGTTTACAGTTCGCAACTTCTTGGTGGACTACTTTTTTTCAGAGCAAGGACGTTTACCATGGCAGGATGCATATGCCCACGTGCAGTAGTGTGATTATATGCGAAAGTAAATCGTGGAAGTGACAACTATTTATGCCATATAAAAATCAATTATCTACATAAATACTGTCACCAGGTAGTTTTTCTTTATCACCTCGTCTGACTAACTGTTCAAGTTTTACACATATTTAATTATATTGGTAAATAACTATTTCTACCAATAAAATATTTGTAGCCTTCAACTCAAATAATAATATCATCATTCATATCATTATATTGATGTTACTAATAAATTGTACAGGGCCCCGTTCCACAATAAAATCAAAATTAACCAAGATCCATTTCATTCATTAAAACATACAGTGAAATTCCTAATTAATTAAATTGAGCCCCACAGAAAGTATCGAAATAATATTACATGAATTAAAATAAACTAAAATAATAATATTTTTTAGCACGTCTTCTTGCAATTATTTATACTCACTTTTATACTTGGGAATCACAAAATACATTTAAAGCTAAACTAGTAAAAATACTATTGGTAACCATTCATATTAATTAGCGTTATAAATAATTTTATTGTCAAATGAACTATAAAATTAATTCAACTATGTAGGTTTCGGTACTTACTAGGTGCTTTCATGTATTTCCCCACCTCCTCCCACAGCTTGTCGGCAATATCCTTGTTGTGGTAATCTTTGAGGTTAAAATTGTACAATGCAGGCCTCTCCTGCACAAAAACTATTAGTTTTTCCACATCTAGCTCAGCAATGGGTAGGCCTAAATCCTTTTCCTTACGCTTTTGCACAGACATTTTGGTAAAACACACCAAAAAACTCACTTCGACAACCAACACACGCCACTAGACACCTTCACAAATTAATAAACAAATAGTCACGCATGCGCAATGCAAAATGTTCGGTGCATTTTGTTCCGTCGAACATGGGAGCGGGGAAGACAGCTGAATTGTGTAAACGTGTGTGGTCATGTGTGGTCGTGTTTTGTTGTTTTGTTCAGTCCTGTTCGGTGCAGTGTGCGCCGGCTCAATTTAAAGCATGCAATCAAGAGAGCTCCACACATGACCACACAAAAATGTTTTGTTCTGTCGTGTCTTGTTCGGTGCGGTGTGCATCGGGCCTTAGGCAAATTCAAATACAGTTACTAGTAGCCTACTCACTTTCCTTATTGTTGACGCTTATATCAAAGAATTTATAGCAGTGTGTTGACCGTTTCAATGATTATAGTGATTATGATAGTGAATATGATTTTTTTTCTATAATCTATTTTTTTAGCGCCGCGTCTCACTACCTGTTCAGGCTATACGCATATGTACTAATTACAGTACGCTAATGAGTATAAGGAAGGTTGAATAAAGAGGAAGTGTACCCCATTTGCGTGAAGGGAGAATGGAAAACCATTTTGGAGAAACCACCCTCAGTTCACCCAGCTGGGATTCGAACCCCGATCTCCTTGTCATCGGCAGTCCACCACCGAAGAAATTATCAGAGCTATTAATTTCATTACTATTAATGATGACAAATATTTAAATACACAAACAATTTGTAAAATGACTTACTTTTTAAATTTAAATTAAATTTAAAACGATTTAAAAATAAATACTGGTAGCTGTATGAACGCTTGTTTTAGTTTCAGGAGTACTATCTAAACTAAATGTGTTTTTTGTCAGGGGGTAGTGGGGAGGGCTGTGGGCCACAATATCTTATTACCTATAAGGGATAGTCTTATATTTACATAAGTGGAGTAGGGATGAGTAATTTACAATTTATAGAAAATGTTTCCAAAATTGCTCAGAGAAAAAGTGGGAAGTAAATTAGGTAAATCTAATCTCAACACACCCAGCCTGGATTTAACCCACAACCTTATCCTCACAAAGTATTTAGTATATTGTGAGAGTGCCAACTTAGACCACGCAACCCTAATATTTGTGGGTGGCTAAAAATAAATAAACACAACAATAAAAAAATACGTTTCTTATGGGCACTTAGGCAACTCTTCTTATATATGTGTGTCGCGGGGTACAACAACAATTGTTATTATTTTTAGGGGTGTGCGAAGGCCAATTTTTAAATGCGAAGCGAAGTCGAAGCGAAGCTTGAAACTTGCGAAGAAAAGTCGAAGTTTATATTAATAATGTATGCACACAGGCTTACTGATAAACTTAGTACATTATGAATAAAGTTTTAATATTTACTTACAATGTGGAGCTTATAAAATTATTTTGTAAAGTTTATATATGTATGTCTTTTTTTCATCTGCATTTCTATTATAATAATTATAAATTAAATTTTGTTTTCATTTCCCACTTTCCGTACTAGCCATTTTGAATATTAAAGAAAACGTGAAGAAGCTATGAAAAACTTGTGACAAAATGCACTAGTAAATTTGTGACAGGCTATTATTGCAAAGAGATGGAATATTAAGGACTAAACATTAGACGCGAGCTGGTATGATATCACAACTAAAGCGCTTTCTCTGCTTCATACCAGTGTTATTTCTTTTGTGTAATGTAGGTCTAATATTTATTAAGATAAAATTAAATCGTTTGATAATATATCGAAGTTTAATCCTTCCTTTGAAATTTTTCGAATATGCGAAGGCTATTGTAGATGTCGAAGTCTAAGCCGAAGGAGATTTTACCTTCGACTCTGACTTCGACTTTTCGAAGCTTCGCACACCATTAATTATTTTATAGGCAGTATTTAACGCGCACTATCTTAACCAAATGATTACTAGTCGTAGTACCCTGTCTAAATAAAGGCCAATTCAATTTTCTTGCTTGTACAAATCACAGGATGTGCAGTAAAACTCAGTGAAAATTCAAATGTTTTGTGATATTTGTACAAATACTTATTCTTCACTATTTCTAAATCACTTATTTTTATGACATCAATAACCCTGTCATAATACTGTCCATAGATTCACGAATTAAAGTAAATTATATAAATAGATATTATATCAAAATAAAATAAAGAAATTCTAAAATAGAGAAAACTTCCCAATTCTGTGGACATAAATTGCCAAAGCGTAAACCTCAAATTTCACCATGAATACATTTTTCAGGCATGCCAGCAATAGAATCCGGGAACACAGGGTGGATGCTCTATCGACTAACCTATGAAGCCGTAGGCCAAAATCCATCAAAGAGTTTGATTTATAAATCACTGTCACAACAATGTTCAAGGTTTTACCAAAAAGGTTTAGTAATATATTTAAAAGAACATTTTGTGGCAATAGAGGTAATTTCAAAATGTATATAAATGCGTTAATATTTACATACAAATATATTTTTTCTCAATGATAGCTTAATTACTTTGCCTACTTGTGATTTTGCCGCAAGTAAGGATAGAATTTCACATTTTGATGTATTTAGGTTCAATTAGATACAATTTAAAGATATAATATTGGAAAAAAGTCTCAAATGAAGTTTAAAATATTTCTAAATTATCACAGAATTTGATTGAAGCTTGAAGTAATTTTTTTGTAAATATATTGTTTTAAATCATCTAAAGGTTAAGTAAGCTATTTGGTTTTTTCATGAAAATGTCCTGTAGGAATCTTCCTGCCAGGATGTAGATTAAAATAATCTGTTGAAGCAAATATGTTTTGAGTGGGAAGCAAGATAATTATTTCGAAATGGAAGTTAAGTCCAGGTGTAAATAGTACAGTGAGTGCTTATACCTGTCAGTGGAAGAGAGAAGTGTTATCAGCAGATTAACAAGTGGACTCACAGTGTTAAATTCTCATACTATTCCCTCTCTTTTATATTTCGTACATTGACGTCTATAATGTGATAGTGTTTAGAATGCTTAATGCGTCAAGCTAGTATGCAACCCAATTCTCAAAATGGTTTCAAGCTCACTTAGTAGGCAACCTCGTTAAACTACTCTTAAAAATGTAATTTGGTTTTAGGACTTGTTTTTTAATGTTTGAGCTCTAACATTTTCATTATATATAAATTTTATTTGTGCATAGCTTACTTTTTAATTTAGTAAGACATGTAGACTTGATTAAGATTAAAACTTGACATGTCAAGATGGCCTTTTAAATTATTATTTTAAATTTAGATTATTATTTAAGAAATTAGCCTTGCGTCTTACTACCCGTTCGGGTTGTACGCTTATGTACCAATTACACTAATGATTTTATGGATTAGGTAGGTTGTATTTAAAGTGTACCCACATTTGCGTGAAGGGATGGTGGAAAACCATCATCAATACACCCGTCCAAGATTTTAACTTCGATCTCCTCTGCAATGGCAGTCTTGTATCCTACAAGAGCAACGCGTTAGACCACGTGGCCATCGAAGCGAGTGATTATTATTAATTACATTATTTCAACCGTTAAGGGTATTTTGGATAAACTCATAATGCTGTAAATTGACATGTCTATTGATATCATTACTACAATACTAATTAATCATAATTGTGAAAATATTTACAGCTCACGGTGATCGCTTATTATTCGTCAAAATCATAAATGACCTCTGAGTTAAGCATTAAATATCTAGGGATTTCGATTACTATAATACATAATATATACTTATATGTATTACCAAGTTCAACCTAATTTGTGCATCCATTGCTGGGTATATAATCTAAAGGTCTGGCTCAATTTACTCTAGTTTGCTGGTGATTAAGAGATTTAGTTTCGAACTCCAGCTGGGTGTATAGAGGATTGTTTCCTTAATTTGTCTACCACTCTCCCTACATGTAAATACGGGTACATTTCCTCTTCATTTTACCTTTATCATTCCTACAACATTATTGTGATTAATATATATGATTTCAACGTTAATGCAGTTAAAATCCAACATTAACTAAAGCTATTTTCTCAAAAATATTAATCCTGAACCTATAGAACAATTTCATCATATATTTTAATTTGTTTGTCCTCTATTTATTTAATGCAATTTAATAGATATATATTTTGTTCCAAACTTTATTAAATCATACTCTTTTATAGTCATGTCATTATATAGAATTTATATCCCTCCCTACTAGTAAACAATTCTAAACACGTATTTAAAATAAAATAAAAGTAAATTGCTTTGAAACCATATTCGTCTCGTTTATTAGGACTCAAGAATAAAACAAACATCCAAAATTAAATAAGATGTAAAATTTGTATTGACAAATTATTATATATTTATTAAACTAACTTAAGAAACTACTCAAGCTTGAAGCTTATTTATACACAAGTATCTCTATAATTGGGAGTTTTATCGAACTAAATGTGCCAGAATATCATAATAATTTAAAATCTCCCTTTCTGATTTTGATTTTGTTTGATATATAGCATTGGGGAAATTTTCCTTCTTGGGATAAAATGAAAGGGGGCACGAGACAAGGTCTGTATTTTTAAAGTTTAAATTACAAAAAATAACTTTCACGAAACCAATAAAATATTGATTAAAATGATAAGGTTAATTTTTTAATAATATACACATATTGGTCTTACCAATGCTTGAATATTTGTTGTGGGCATCGTGGAATATTTGCCATGGGCATCGTGGAATACTTGCCATGGGCATCGTGGAATACTTGCCATGGGCATCGTGGAATATTTGCCATGGGCATCGTGGAATACTTGTCATGGGCATCGTGGAATATTTGTCGTGGGCATCGTGGATTATTTGTCGTGGGCATCGTGGATTATTTGTCGTGGGCATTGTGGAATATTTTTCGTTGGCATCGTGGAATATTTGTCGTGGGCATCGTGGAATTTGACCAGAATTTTTTTTTAAATAAGTAATGGTCGAACTTCACGATGCCCACGACCAATATTCAATACATTTTGAAAAAACTATATGCATAAAACTAAACTAAGGGCATCCACTGAAGCAGTATTTTATTTATTTTGGCAAAAAAAAAAGTTTTTGTTGTAGAAATGGCTAAAGTACAGCTGATCTTAACATGCGTTCCCTTCCATCCACCCTTAATGTACTCGTATTTAATATCAACAAGCTTCATTGTAACATTATTCTCTTTTACCTCTTCTACCAAATATTGTAGTAGATGGAGACACAGAATAAAGGAATAAATTAAACCCTGCTTTAGTGGCTGCATGGTCTAAAGCGTTACTTTTGTGTTAATCTAGACTGCCGATGACAAGGAGATCTGGGTTATAATCCCGGTTGGGTGTGCAGAAGTTTCCCCCAATAATTGTTTTATACTCCTCGCCCCTCAAGTAAATGCAAGTAAAATTCCACTGAATTCAACCTTACACATCAGCTAACTCATTGGCGTAGTTAGTAAATATGTGCCTAACCGGAACATGTAGTAAGACGTGGTGCTAAAAAAAAGAAGTTAAATGTAGCCTACACATGTTGCGTTGGAATAAGCTGAAATTCGACACCGTAGTTTTGGGCCTTGGGGTCAATTCTTGGTAAGGCTTACAAATTTTTTGTTTTCCCTTTCTCACTGGTAAACTAGGTGCTGTGTCAATCCTAAAATTAAGGTGGTCTGTAAGTCATGTTCTAATAAAGTTTGTAGTTCAGAAAGTGCACGTTAAAGATTCCTAATAATAAATATATACAAATAAAATATTTAGTGATAATGATATTAGATTGGAAATTAGGAAAATAATGATGTCCGGTCAGTAAATTGACATCTTTCTTTCAAGGAATGTAAAACACAGAGCTTTTAAAGAAGGTATACTCCACACATTATATACTATTTCATCTATATTTAGTTGATTTTTAATTTCTCGCTATCTTACAGGTAGAGAAAGTATTGAGATCGTAAAAAAATCTAACTCGAGATTTTGATTAATCTCAACGTTTCATGACCCCCCCTAATCCGAAAAAAGTTGTTTTTTCCATGTCTGTCTGTTTGTACCTCCAACTAGAGCCTAAACTATTTTACCGATTGGGCTAAAACTTGGTATCTAGGGTTTTGATAGTGTTGCCCCAAGGGTTTTTTGCAATTGGATATCTACCCCTAAAATTAGTGGTAGTTTACTGAAGGGAAAAAAGAGAAAAAGTCGATTTTCTCAAAATCGGCTCTAATAATTTTGATTAAATTTAATTTCTAAACATTTATAAATATTAAAAACAAAATGGCTACTCTCAATATTTCGGCAAAAATTACTTTAAGGGCTCCGGTGTGATGCGAAAATTATTATTTTTTATCATATCTCTGAAACTGAGATATGAAATTACTTATCACTACAAATATTTTGATCTATTTATAATACAAATATTTTATTCGAAACATATTTTTATAAAACCAATAACTTTCAAGCTATACGCATATGTATACATATATATATTTATATATATATTTAACTTTTCGAACACTGAAGGCAAAGTATTGCGACCGTAAAAAAAATCTAACCTGAAATGTTGATAGATGTCGACGTCTCATGACCCCCCGAATACTAAAAAGTGGTCTTTGCAATGCCGTCTGTCTGTGTGTCTGTTAAAACTTAAAATTAAGAGTAGTTTAATAAAGGGCGAAAAGAAAAAAATCAACTTTCTCAAAATCGGCTAAAACGATTTTGATTAAAATTCGTATCTAGGTTTTGATAAAGATTATAAATAAACTGAGTATTTTCATTTTCCCATGAAAATGAATTTTAGGGTACTTTACATAAGCTGAAATTTCTGTTTCTCCGCAACTATTTGAAATACTAAAATTGTAGTACTATCAAAAGTAAAAAACTTTTATATGAAATATATTTTTATAGAACCAACAGTTTCTTAGATATTGGCAAATATATTGATAAAATGTTGTGAGCTTTAGTTGTAAATAGAAACTACTTAAATTTTAACTCAATAATTCTCCATTGCCATAGAGTAATTAAATATAAGAAAGTCTCTCAAAAAGTTTATGTTATTTTTCCTTAAACTTCTTAGGAAAATGATTGTGCAACAATGGTATATTTCCATTTTAGACTCAATAATCAATACTTACATTTTTTATTGGCCAAAATGTATAAATAAGAAATTTAATAGTAATGCGATGACATGAAGATGTGCAACACCTAATAAAATGTCGAAAATTTTAAGCAGAAGTCTAAATTTGAATGTGAAGTGTTGACCCTTGTGGACCCAATATTGATCTTTTTTATCGTCCAAACATACAAATGAGGACATTAAACTGGGACTCAAAAAAGTTTTACATAAATATATTGCAATTTATGCTTGGGTTTGCTAGTGTATATTATTTCGTTTCACATATATTACGAGTTTGGAGTAAATATCTCCATTTTTAAACAATAAAGTCCGTGCGGAGTTCCGTACCATTTATTTTCTATGGTACCAAGTATCATTTCCTTTTGGATTATCCGCGTATCTTCACTATTAAGTTAGGAATGATGACGGTTAAATTTCAAGAAAATGTCCTTACATTTGCGAAGAGGGAAGATTGAAAAAAGATTAGTAAAAAACACCCTTAGGAAACATGACCGTGAGAATGGCCCTAAGCCCTAGACTACGTGGAATCTATTTTATTGTGGGTGTGACACATTAAACAAGCGATTTCCCCCCCCTTATTTCAAGTCACGGCACACTGACCAGGGCGATAAAACTGTCAGGACAGCACTATCTGTTTATTAAGGAGATTTTTTCATTAAAATAGTGATTATTTAGATTATGTTTAAAGCTCAATAGCTAAAATTCTAACCATTGTATTATTTAAACAAAATAATGCTGCTGACGGATATAAAAAGGTTTATTTTTAATTCTAAAATTTTTTTCTCGTTCGTTTTTTATTTCCCCCCAAACTCCCGCGGCACACCTGCTGACTCTTCGTGGAACACTGGTTGAAAAATACTGCCTTAGACCGTGCAACCACTGGTCCATATATTAATACTGTTCATATCAAGCGTATAGACAATAATCATAGGTTTGTTTCTAGGATATGGCGGTAGTAAAATAAATGTTATTGCATCGGTATGGACTGCGATCATTTAGCTTCGAATGATTATTTACAACTCTACGTATCTTTAATTTATCTAGACACATCGTCAATAGTAAATAAAGTTTTAATGTTCGATAATAGTTTCTAGACCTAATTTATTATCATTTTTAATCATCATAGTTAATTACGATTTCGGCATTTAAAATTATATCAAAACATGTCTTATCAACAAACTTTGTATTATTAAGTTCAAAACCAAGGATATTGATTACTTAATCTAAGGGGTGAGTTAGAGGAAATGTACCCGCATTATCGTGAAGGGTATATTATAAATTTTCAGTGATGAAACACCATCCTCAATGCATCCGACCGAGATTAGAACCTCAAGCTCCCCACTACCAGTAATGTATTCGATTTCATGCGAGCTTGACGCCTTTGACCGTTTGAACACTGGTGTGGATATCCACTATCTTGGTCTGGGATACATCACTTAACAGCAAACACCACTTTCCAGAAACTTTGACGTCATGGTCACAAAATTAACTCGTACCAAAATATTACAATATTTAATGAATGCCTTAAAATCAAACCAAGGTTCCCCGGGGCTTCCCTAATCCCTTACAGTGTAATTTTTTTTTAGGAAGGGTCCTATTTGACAGACATAAAAGTTACTAGATCTATCATATGTGAAATGCCAGGCCTCCACTGTGGTTCGGATTCCACGTTAAACTGTAGGTCCTCCATTTTCATCTCACAATCACCCTACCATTTCACATTAGCGTAAGTGCGTACAACCCGAACGGGTAGTAAGACGTGGTGCTAATAATAATAATAATAATATCTTCACGTCCTCATGTCAGATCATGTTATATGCTGCTATCAGTTTTGATAGATATTATCAATATTTATAAAATAACACTAATAAGATAGTAAAATGTTATCAAAATTGGCTGCAAAAAATGTGTTTTTATTTTTTGAAAGTTTTTTTTCATATTAAAAGTAGACTGTCACTACGGGAATGACCATATATATACAGATAATAATATTCAAGTTAATTAAACTGGATCGGACACATTCCTAGGAGGAACCGTCTTCTGCATGAAGTCATAGCAGGAAAGGTTGGGAGGGAAAAAATGCTTAGGAAGAAGAAGGATTCAAATATTGGCCAACTTGAAGGGAAGAAGAAAATTCTGGGAGTTAAAGGAGGAGGCGGAGGACAGGGTGCTTTGGCGATCCAAGTTCACTGACATAAGGAATGGACCTATCGTAAGACAGAACACCTAATAATAATAAATAAGTAAATTTAACGCTGGTGGAACCATGTGTGCGATAGTGTTCTTTACGTGAACATGGTTTTACACATGTAGCTACTAGCTATAGGTGAGCGGTTAGCATTCCGAAGATATTTATAAATAAGTGCAGAATTTGATCCCAACATTGGTAGTGTTTGAAACATTATACTGCCCCTATCTTTCCCCTAGGAAATAAAACATATATACACTTTTAAAATATATTTTTATCAAGTTTTAAAATAGTTTAAATCACCTAAAGTTAAAATTGGTGCTAGAACGCTTAATATAAATACAACAATAAACGGCTTTTATTGTAAATATTTCAAATTTCATTTTAATTTTCTCACATGAGCCCAACTATTACACTTCACTGAATTACCGTTGATAACAAGGTCAGGGTTCAAATTCCAGCTAGGTGTACTTGTGCTGGTTTTCCCATCTCTTTTCTCAAAAACACTAATGCATGTATGTCCAGTAATTTATCTAATCCCTAACCTTTAGATCAAATAATTAATTAACCTTGTTTTAAAAGTACAAATAATAATTAATTATTATAAAATAAATATTTTTATACTACAATGAAAATCTTCCTTAGCATTTTTTTTACACTATTTTAAATTCACTAAGCATACTGCAATAATTTTAAAATATGTATAGTTTTAAATATAAAGCACCTCTCATAAATAAGAGAGGCAAAGCCAATGCTGATTAAATTTATATGCTTGCTAGATCAAATAATTTAATTGTAACCTTTAAAACCAGAATTAAAATGCCTACTTCAAAAAGTTCCTAAACTGAGATTTGAAAAAAGTTTCCTAAGTAAAAATGTTTTGGAAAGTTGTGCTGTGCACGCCTACAAATTTTTGTAGCTTGGCAATTTATTTTGAAATTTAGTGACCCTGACGTAGCAGGAAAAATAAATTAGACATACTCTCATTTAATATAATAAGGTGTTTGAAACAAAATTTTCAAAATTGATTATTTAATAAACCATGAGCAACCTCTTTTTTTTATTTAGAAAAATGAGCATAATTAGTTATCATGTATGTAACATAATCTTCAGATATTCATTATAAGAAAAATTATTAGAGCCTTATTCTAAAAACTATAGTAATTTTCAAATATCCCTCATCAGTAAATTACCCTTAATTAGAGGGCTAGAATTAAAATAAAATAATCCATGAAGCCATATAGCCTATCATCTAAATATCAAGTTTGAAACAAATCCATAAAACTGGTTCGGTTGTAGCGCCAGGTTTTTGGGTTGAGGGGCACATAAAACGTCAATATCCATCACCATCATCTACAGGTCAACAATCTTCACAACTACAATTCTTTCTTTAAATAAGAGAGTTAAAATGATTCCAATAGCATTCCCTATCTTACTTATTACAAAGCTCAAATTTCATGAAAAATTTGCCTTACGAGATGTTGGCGGCAGTTTTAATTCTAGAAATAAAATTGAAATGTTTTTTCTGGTAACTTGTTAATACGTAACCGATACCTTAGTATAAAGGCTCTTACTATTTTTAAATTTACATCAAAGGTAAGCATTCAAGAAAATCTTAAGTTTTTTCCAGAAGAATAAAATTCAGAAATAAGTTTTGATTTTTATATATTTTCCGGTCAATCGTATGTTCACCCCCCTCTCCCTCTCGCCTGTTATTTGATCTATCTTTGCTTCAGTGGACGGAGAGGCACGTCAGATTCTCATGTATGCTTCTTGGCCCCTGAATGGACAATTGAGATGGGTGACTTGAATTTTTGATAACTCAAATTATTGCCATTCACCTTTAAAATGCGTGCTCTTTCTGTCCTTTAGTCTACTTAAACATAAGGTTGTTTATATGTCCTAGCGAAACGTGGCAGTACCACGCAACAAGTTAGTTGGAAACTGTACGGATAAAGAAGGATAAGATCACTCAGTATGATGGTCTAGTAGAACGTTGTAGATGAAGTTACTGTTGTTGTTTTTTAATCTAGCGTGTTGTAATACACAACGAAGTATCCATAAATGTATTTGAAAAAAGATGTGAGGGTTATAAAAATAAGGCCATAACAAGGATGAAATGTTAGAGGATAAAAGTGGATTTGGGAGAGCACAGCTCACTATATAGGACTCCAAGAAAATGTATGAATATTAAACACCTATATAATCTACGTTCTTTCCTCCTTCATCAAACGCGTCGACCCACGCCCTAACCATACCATCCCTCATCATATTTTCACTGCACAATTAACAAATCATTCGATGAATTATGCTACATCGCATATTCCTAGCGTTCACAAAACTAATTACACATCTAATTTCAAAGTCGGCGGCCCGTGGTATTGACTAACATATTTAAATCTGAGTAACAACCGTAAACATAAACAAACTTCAATGTAAAGACGTCTGTGGTTTGTCAATGAATGATGTAAGACACTGCGCATGCGCGAATTGGCAGCTGTTAAGATACATGAGACGTATAACCATAGGCAAACGGAACTTACTTTTCGGACAGCCTATGTATTTGAAATTACTACATAAATGACATTTTTGTATTGGTTTAAGGCAGGTAGTTATAGTAAAAATCGCAAAAATATGCTACATTTTTACACATTTCTATTATTCTTGTTCAAAGAAGCAGTTTTAGCTCAAGCTTTAAAGATATTTTTATGTTATTTGATCATTATAAATTAATTAATTACAGTTTTTAAATGTATATTGGATTTTCTAAATTTCAAATACATTAAAGTTTGTTAGATTATTTTTATTAGTTAATATTACTATTGTTAGAAAGATATTTTAATTCATCACTATCTCCGTGCTGTGGTCGAAACCTCTAAGGCACTATACCTCAAGATGTTGACTAACCAGCTTTGGTGACTTTGTCAGTTCAACTCCAATTCAATTCGCTGTTACTTATTCTTAATTTGATGTGGAGTTGAGTGTGGTACCAGGGATTCTAAAGTGTCTCTAAGTGCAGTCCCAGGTGTTAATAAATCTTTGCCTGTGCTAAAAGCCTTATAACCACTTATTTGCTCGTACTTTAACATAATTATGGTTGCTACTAGCAATAACTTTTTCTTGTAAATTTCATTTAATTTTTGTTTAAATATTAAATAATATGATTTTAACTATAATTTTTGGGGCACTTTTAATGAACATAGTGTTATACATTTTGAATATTGAATCTTAGAGATGGTCTTAAAACGTAAATTATGTAATCTACATATTTGAAATTTCAAGAAATTTTTTTAATGTTTAATGCTTATATCTTTTGAATGTGAAGTCTCAAATTTGGTTTTATTTAACCTACATATTCGACCAAGCCAAATTCTCTGTATTACATTTGCAATTTACATGTTTCCAATATTTACTAAAACTATTTACTATCATGAATAGGATATGGAGGATAAAATACCCTGAATAAATGGGATGTTGTAATTCTGTAATTTTTCAATGTAGATGTCTCAACTTTGATCCTAATGAATAATTGATTTTATTTCAAATTTACCGACCTATATTTATGTGTACTTAAAATAGTGTAGTTTTTCGATGGATCGTATGTGCGGCTAAAAAAACAATATCATAATATTATATAATTAAAAAAACTCCTTGGTATGACAACCATGCAACACTGTTCACGCTCATTGCATGAGATTGTAAGCTTTACAGTGACTGTTCCTAATGTCACTTATCCGTGGTGAATTATTTCAGGGAATGCTTGGCTGACGACAGCCGGCAGGTAAACTGCGTTAGTAGCGTTGTCATACACGTGGAAGTTTGTTACTGTGTCGTAGGCTACTCCACACTCACACTCACACACTTGAAGGGTAGGCGATGCCTCCAGGGGAAAGTGATGATACTATCCCAGCGCCAGATGGACGGATTAATTAATCCCGGGGAATTGATTGGCTTCTGAAATATCCAATGTTGGGGGCTTGAGAGCAACTCAAACAAATACTAAAACACGCAAAATAGGACAACAATTAAGCCATGGATTTTTTTAAATGACACGTTAAATCAAAATATATCAAAATGCTGATAAGCTTTCCTTAAGCACGTCATTGGTGTTGGTAATGTGAGAATATTTGAAGATTCAAAATTAATCGGTTTTAGAACGTCTAGGACCAAGGGAGCGTGGTTAGAGTGTTTGACCACAATTCTAGAGGACCTTGGCTCGATTCCGAATTATTCTGATTAAGATATTTACCATTTATACACTGGTTCCTCTTGTTATCTAATTAAAACCTATTTAGGATAAGCTACAGTGAGAGCGTGTCCCAATGCGTCAGTCTAGTCTATTCTGATTCGCCGATAACGTGGAGGTTAGAGTTCAAATCCCGGCTGAGTGTACCCAAGTTTTATTTCCTAAATAGTTCCCGCATAGATACTAGTTCATTTACTTTAAATTAATCTTCTTCACTAACCACATTTGTTTGGCTATAAATATGCGAATCGCCCGGATGGGTAGTAAGATGTTAAAGAAAATGTATGGACGCTAAAACTGAGTTTGTTGTATTAGACTTGTATTGAACTAATCTTTTTTTTTAAGAATGTGTTTAAAACATGTTCTAATTAAAAATAAAATATTTTAAATTTAAAACACAAAAACATGCCTAGTTTCGTTTAAACTGCATGACCGAATTTCAAAATACCAGACCAAAAGTTACAACATACTCATGTATCTCAACTACCATTAATTTGTGCACAGATTATATTTGGCATCGCGTCTTACTACCCGTTCGGCTTATAAACCTAAATAATAATTACACTAATGTGTTAGGAATCAAGAAGATTGAATTTGGAGAAATTGTACCTGCATTTGCATTAATTGAGAGTAGGAAACCATTTAGAAAAAAAAACCTCAACACACCCAACCGATATTGAATCCCAATCTCCCCTCCTTTTCGAGAGTAGCACCTTAGACCATGCGGTCACTGAAGTGGGACAAAGTGTGTCAATATAATCAATTTACTGCGATTTGATTTTTTTCTGTGAGTTTGAAAGACATTGAAAAGAGATCCTATCTTGCATGAAATCGTTTTTCAGTTTGACAAGTGATAATAATTTACAAAATTTTCAGAAGTATCGAAACTTTTTTACCAAGCTGATTAAGAGGGAACAAATTTTTAATAACTTTTCAAATGTCAAAAAAGGCAAAAGTTACTAAAAACATAATATACCTGCCCGGGCTAGCAGAAAGTTTACACGAATAAGGTTTTATATTAGGAAAGTAGGATTAAGAATAAATGTACTCGCGTTTGTGTGAAGGTAGAGCTATAAATCATTTAAAGAATAAACCCCCGATACACCTATATGACGGGGAAATTAAATTGATTCCAGAAAATTGTTTTGTGAACATCAGGATTGTAGGGTATGTAGTGAGTTGCGTCGTGCGACCACCAGACTAACCTGAAGGAGGGTACCGAGTGTTACCACCCACTCTACTACCTCTTAGCTACGGCCACACTAGACTAACAGGAAGGTGGGGGTAAGCTACTTAATATATAAAAAAATAAAACATTAACAAGAATTAAATAACAATATGAATGTTTTATTCAAGATAACAACAAATTAAACAAAAACTTACATGGCCTCAAAAATCCATCGGGGGTATGTTGAAAATCATGTTAATAATAAAGCGCAGTTTCATCATGAGAATGTTTCCAAACATGAAACATATCCTTTAGTCAACTGGGTCAGTCTGGAAGAGACAACAACTCGACCAAACTAGAATATGTCAGTTTCACAACAGTGAATATTGACAACACAACCTTAAATGTTTGAAGCGAAGACCAATCCAGTTTATTTAAAGCATTCTTTAAACTTCTAGTAAACTATACATTTTTAAAACCCACCCAAAATTTTCTCCCCTTGATTAATTTATTTACTCTCTCTATCCAGCATAATTTTTTATTAATTTAATTAACAAGCAAAGATTTTACATAAACATTGAACATAAAATACTTTGAATAATAAATTTTTCAAATGTATTGTATATTATTCAAATATATTCTATGTTCTATAAGTGTACAATTTATTGTAAATATAATGTAACATTTATTATCCACCATTCTATCAGATATATTAATTCAAATTTTCTTGGTAAATTATCTTTTTATTATATTACATCTTGCTCAAATTTTCTTGCTTTTATTATACATAAAGATTATTGTTTTCTCCTTACTAAAGCTTTATAAACACGATTTCTAAATATATGTTATTTATATTTATTATCACCACTACTCCATCAGGGCTAACAGCATATTTATACTAATGGGGCAGGGATGAGGAAAGTAGAATTTTCCAAAGAGATGTTCTCTCTTTGTGTGGCGGAGAGGGAGAAAAACCTTTACTAAGAAGAAGCTTAAATATATCCAACTGGGATTCAAAGCTATATCTCTCCGTCATTGGTAGACCCAGGCATTCTAGAGTGACACCCAAGCCTGTGGGCCCACCAGTAGAGGTATTTTATTATTTATGGCTACTATAGATAAAATAAATGGTATCACACAAAGGCACAAACATCCTCATATTGTGTGTAGCTTGGAAGAAAATTTTTCAAAAGCACGTTTTAAGTAAATTTTTTTAAGGTGGGGAGGCAGATGGTGCGGTAGGTAGTGTGATAAAAGGCCAGTGTTATTGGAGTTTTTGTATAAATTATTATTATTATTATTATTATTATTATTAGCACCGCGTCTTACTACCCGTTCGGGTTATACGCACTTACGCTAATGTGCAATGGTAGGGTGATTGTGAGATGAAATGGAGGACCTACAGTTTAACGTGGAATCCGAACCACGGTAGAGGCCTGGCACTCCTCACATTCACAAGTTGTGATTAATACACATCTTGTCAGAAGTGAAGGAAGGGTTTGGCAATCAGATAAATCTGTGCCGGGACCGAGGATTGAACCCCGGACCCTCAGCACAGAAGTCTGACACCTTACCCCTAGACCACCAGGTCACCCTTTTTGTATAAAAACTATCGTTGGTAAAAATAATCCAAATATTGATGCATTACAACCATAAAGGTTAAATTTTTCACGTGGTGACCTAAATATTTCTTTAATATCTTTCATGGGTGTCCTGGAATATAATGACAACTTTTTCTCTCCATTTAAAAAGTTTGTCATCTAATGCCGCTATGCTTATGAGAGATATTCAAGAATTGTTAATATCACATTGTGGGGAAAATTAAAACTCTATGACTGTACTGAAATAATATTTTTTTTTATTTTGAACTAAAAAAAATTTTTTTGCTTAAGAAACTTTAGAAACACATCCTTTTTCAAACTGCCTATATCCACACCTTAAGTAACTTATCCTCATAAAAACAAATAGATATTCTTGTTGGTCCCAATAAACACCCTTTATATATAAATTTTAAATAAAATTGTTAAAATATTTTTTAACAAAACTCATAATTCCAAAAATATATTATTGTAAAATTAAAATTATTTTAAATTTTTGTAAAAATAAAAACGTATTCTTAATTATCATGAAAAACTATTCCTAGATACCCGTTTTGAACTCAACCCTCAAGGTCAATTTCAAAAAGTTTCAATTTTTTTTTTATAATTTGACGTAATTAAACTACACTTAAATTAATTTATTTTAGAAAAATAAACATTATTATTTATCATGTAAAATAGTCTCCCGATACCAATTTTGAACAATATCGTTATTGATGTTTAAAAAATTCAAACTTTACAAAAATGTAGTTATCAGTAAATTACTATACTTTATTTTAGTAAAACCAATATACATAATTATTTACAATGGAAGAATTTAACAGATACTTACTTTGAACAAAATCCCCTGAACATGCTTTGGTTAGTATTAATTATTTTTTAAATTATCATTAGTATATTAACAATCCTTAAACAAATACCCCCTCCCAAAAAATAATTAAAATTATACCGTTTAGTTAGTATACTTTTTTTTAATCTAGAGAAATTTTCAAAATATTTTGAATTTTCAGTAAACTACACTTTAACGAGTTTTTAACCAAAAACTAAGTATATGTTTGTGTTATTTTGGAGGTCAAACACTTTCCAGATATCCATTTTGAACAAAACATTTAAAACAAATTTCAAAAAACGTTGAATAAAAAAACACTCGTCAGTAAATTATCCTTAATTTTAGCGCTAAGGTCAAATTAAATTTAAAAAAAATCTATTTGCCCTATAGCTTCTATATTAAATCAAGTTCAAACAAAATACATAAAACCGTTTTGGATCCGTGGCCAGGGACAGAAAAACAAACAGAAATGTGGAAAATGGTAAAATCCAATTTCTTAGGTTTGGACACACATAGCCTAGAACGTAAAAATTCATCATAATCTCGAGGTAGAAACTTTTCACGATTGGAATACTTTCTCTTGATATGAGAAAGTAAAACACTTTAAAAATAGTAAAATTAACTCGCTTCGGTGGCCACATGGTCTAAAGCTCTATTCTCGCAGTAGACTAGACTGCCGATGACGAGGAGATCGAGGTTCGAATCTTGGTCGGGTGTACTGAGGGTGGTTTTTAAAAAAAAAATTCACTCTCCATCTATAAAAATGCGGGTACACTTGCTCTAAATAAAGCCTTCTTAATCTCTAAAACCATTAGCGTAATTTATTTATAAGTGCATGGCCCGAACGGGTAGTAAGACGCGGTGCTTGAAATAAATTACAAGAAAATAAAGCTAGGAATAGAATTTAGATGAATGACATATTTTTGGTGTGTATTGGGCTGATATAAAAATCTAAATAACGAACAAATATGGTATAAATACCGACTATGCTAAGAGGCCATCCTACCAGATTGCTGAGATGCCTTGCAAACATTAAGAAACCCGACTTTTTTTAAAGGAAATTATTTGTTATTTCAAAATAGGATTCATGCCAAATTGAGAATAAATGCATCCCAACTCATCTTCAGGATTAAAAACCTTACATTTGTCATAGCTTGACATCTTTTATGTTGTCAATATTTTCCAAGTAGGTCATAATCCAAACCTTTACCGTCATTTGTCTTACCTCGGCAGTCATCAAGTGCGCCCATGTGCGTTTTCCAAATGGGAGAGGGAGGTAGATTGGAGTCCCATCTGCCGGATATGTGGCACCCTTCCTCCCCCCGAGGGAAAATTTAAAGAATTGAACCTTGTGAGAGGGAAATCTAAAGCATCTCAACATTATTCTGTACTACTATTTTCATGAGTCAAATTTCTCTACAAAAAAAGTTTCTGAAAAATCAAAGAAAAACTAAATGGAATGTAGCTGAACCAATTTAAAAAAAACATTATAGCTCTGGAAGAAGGAATAATAGGAAATCTATATTTTATAATTTTATTCGCTGCTAACTCCGATATTGATGAGTCAAAGTTGTTAGTAGCAAATTACAGTCTATTTCCAAACACACAATTTTGGATTTTTTCATAAAAATTAACAAAACAAATCAAATATTGCTAAGTCATAAGGAGGGCTGCAGTCATGCGCTTGTATAATATTTGTTATTGTTGTCTAAACAGTATTATGCCAAATTGCAAAGCCATTCTAAGTAATTTATAGCAAACTTGGAAGAGAAAATCCAATTTTATGTGTATATAAATCATGAGTTTTGGTATTTGGTGACTGGAAGGGGAAAACAGGAGAGTTAGATTAAGGATTCCGTCTTCTATTCATCACTATAATATAAAGCCACATGGCTGACTCACTCACTCACTCACTAATGTTTACCCACTTCCAGATAAGCTAGAAACTTGAAATTTGGCAAACTTATAGCTTATAGCCTGTAACTGATGGGGAAATTCCAAAAAGTTATAAATTTGAATTTTAAACCCCTGAAAAAAATTCAAAATGGCGGAGCAACTTTAAACTCAGTGCGGACCTTTCTTTGGAGGCCTCTTGTGGCTAAACGGTATGACCTATCAATAAACAGATTGCACCAGAGCTAGATTTTTTATTTTAGGCAAATTTTACACATTTTCTACACATATTTAAATTTTATGACACATTTATGGGATAGCTAGAATCATAGAATTGTAAAAATAAATCAACGTTCAAAACAACGCTGGAATTACATTAATTTAAACTCAATGGAGGTCTGGGGGCGGAGCCCACAACGAGCAAAGCGAGTGTCTTGTATACAATCTGTCTGGTCCGATGATCAATCTAGAATAATATTCCGGGTGCAGTAGTCCCTGCATTACACCACGGGGGAGATCAGACCCCCCAAACCTCTCATGACCCTTAAATCACCGAATAGTCCAAACATTTTGAGCCTTTAATATATTTATAGACGTATCATCAAGCCTAGATCAGGAAGATAAATACACTCCTAGGTAGTTATATCCATTCCTAGTTACGGTGACCTATATCAATTACTCTAACCTAAATTGTTCAACTAAATAACAATGTATATCTCAATAAGTTCCTAATCAATAAATAAATATATACATATCAAGATATGTATCAACATAGATGTAGGGTGACCTGGTGGTCTAGGGGTAAGGTGTCAGACTTCTGTGCTGAGGGTCCGGGGTTCAATCCTCGGTCCCAGTACAGATTTATCTGATTGCCAAACCCTTCCTTCACCTCTGACAAGATGTGTATTAATCACAACTTGTGAATGTGAGGAATGCCAGGCCTCCACCGTGGTTCGGATTCCACGTTAAACTGTAGGTCCTCCATTTCATCTCACAATCACCCTACCATTACACATTAGCGTAAGTGCGTATAACCCGAACGGGTAGTAAGACGCGGTGCTAATAATAATAACATAGATGTATCAAGTTTTTTCTTTGTATCGCTTCTACTTGTTGAATCCCAGTGGCGCCATTACAGCCCCTTCACGTTTTTATCATCTACCAATATCATGTTTCTGATATCTTCGATAGACAGTTGTAGCACGACTTTCCGCGTCAGCACACAGATTTACCAACATAACCTCTCTAAAATACGAGGTCTTTGAGAGAACCGTCAATATTCGCTTTGATGTGATATTAGGCTCAAATTTCTCACAGGTAAATTTCTCAAGAGCAAAGCCTACCCAAAGAAATGTATCCTCACCACTGTGGTATAGCTTAGAGGAGTGGCGGTTCAAATGCTTAAAAATCACCAAAACAATATTCAACTATTTTATAATGTTCGGTTGTGACCTTGTTAATAATGACTTTTCTGTTTGAGGAAGGCTGTATCTGTGCTAGTAACCATTTAATTTTATCTCTGAACGAATATATTTTATAAAAAAAATTATTGAAAATGAACCAATAGTTATACATTTTCATGCATTTTTAAAACTTTTAAAATTTTTAATGTGTCGCTACCCTCCACCCCAGTGGGCTGATCTGTCAGGATGGGCTTAGTGGGTTGGGTTAGGTGGCGTCAAATAATTGTGTGGGTTTTTTTTTAGTCGTTTATTGAGTATGAACTTATTGAGATATATTTATTTATTTTATTTAGCACCGCGTCTTACTTCCCGTTCTGATTATACACTTAAGTATTAATTACGCTAATGCGCTAGGAATTGGGAAGGTTGAATTTAGAGGAAGTGACCCCAAATTTGTGTGGAGGGAATGTGGAAAACCATTTAGGAAAAACTACCCCCATTTCACCCGACCGAGATTCTAACCTCGATCTCCCCGTCCTCGGTAGTCTAGCTCAACAAGAAACCAGCACGTTAGCTAGCTACGCCACCGAAGCGGGTATATTGAGATATACAGTGTGATGTAGTTGAACAAGTTGGGTTAGAGTAATTAAGATATGTCTCGGTCACTGTGAGTGTATTTTCGAAAATGACCAAGATTGTAATCCTTTTAACTAATTTTGTCAGGGTATTTTAAATTATATTTACTAAAGAAAATTGTAGATCAGCCAGTTTATATTTTGAAAATATATATATCAAGTTATTGTACAACTCGAATGGGTAGTAAGATGCGGTGTTTAAGAAATATAAATATATATATATAATAGATGCGTATATATATATGTATATTTATATTTTTCATGTACATACTCTTGATGTATAATACATATATATATATGTTTTTAAACACCGCGTCTTACTATAAATATATAGACATATATATGTACAGTACGTATAAACATAATATAGATATATTTATTTATTTTAAGCAGCGCGTTTTACTACACATTCGGGTTGTATAATAACTTGATATATAGAATTTCAAAATATAAACTGGCCGATTTACAATTTTCTTTATTAAATATAATTTAAAATACTCAAACAAAATATTCAAGAGGATTACATTCTTGGTCATTTTCGAAAATTATTATTGCTGTCTAAGCTAGATAGCATGTTTTATACATAATGCCACTGCTATTTACAACTTTTAGTTTCCGAGAGGTTAGTTTGAGCAACATGAAAAATAATGTAGGCTTATTATGTATATGGTATGTTACTAGGTTACTAGCATACCTCACTTAGATAATACGGCCCTTTTCAAATTGTGCTTCTGCCTACTCTCAGGGGGTTTTCGGCAATTTTAAGGTTAAGATTTTAGAAAACATTCCAAATAATGTTGAATAAGGAGCATACAATATTTAAGATGGAATTGATTTAGAGTATAACTTATTTGTTGAATTACAATGTTATAGTCTTAGTTAAAAAGTATTAAGAAAAATTATAATAATATTAAAACTATTAACATATTATTGTAACTCAAATAACAAGATATTCCTTCTTAAATTTTAAAAATATGCTTTAAGGTTAGAAAATAATTAATGGATTATTTTTTACTTTTGCATCGTTTTATAGACCTATCGCTATTGTGCACTTAACAAATGATAGTTTAATTAAGTGTTTAGGCTTTTATATGGACTCACAAGTGAAAAATGGCTGTTGATTGCTTTATAGCAATATTCCCTTTTCTATGGTGGCCTAGAACACAATACACCGTATTAGAGAGGTATGCCTGAAACTGGAAATTTACTGCTAAGGTTGGCCACACGTGCACGCTTTGAGAAATAAACAAAATGCTGTATCTTAACGTGTCATCGTTGGAGTCATGTGATCTATGAAACAATACAAAATGTAATATGATGTATAAAATAAGTGAAGTATTATAGGAATATGTAAAAACTTGAGGGCTATTTCAATAAAAAGAATTGTTTAGTTAATTATAGTAGGTGAAGTAACCTTAAATTTAATGTGCATTTGTTTTTACTCAAAAATATAAAACACTTTTTTTTTTCAATCTCACAATATATTTCATTTGGTATCCCAATAAAGTTTATACAGTGTGTATACATGTTAAAAGAAATTAAAGGAAAATACCCATTGGCTTTAACATTAAAATGGTTTAGATTTATATTTTACATTTTGTTTTCCTGTGAAATTGATTAGTGGAAATATGCGCATAGAAATACTTTCGAAATAAATGAATTTATATTTCCATCCTAATAGATTGTGATTTATTTTGCCGTCAGTGATTCCACGTAAATAATTATGCCTTTAAAACGTTCAGAAATACGTGGAATAAAATACATATATTTTACTTATATTTTTTTTAGCATCGCGCCTTACTATCCATTCGGATTGTACGCCTATGTACTAATTACACTAATGTGTTAGGGAGTAAGAAGGTTGAATTTCAAGAAAGTTCAACCGTATTCGCGTGAAGGGAGTGAGGAAAATCATTTAGAAAAAACCACCTTCAGTACACCCGACTAGGATCGAACCTCGATATCCTCGTCTTCAGCAGTCTAGCCTATTGCAAGAGAAGCGCCTTAGATCATGTGGCCACCGAAGCGAGTTTTCACCTAAATATTGCACCAAAATGCTATATTAGTAAAATCAACTTAAATATGAATTATAAATGACATATTAAACAATATATGTTTTATAAATAAACGCAATAAAGAGACAATCAAATATTTTCGTTTGACATCTTACGTTCCTTGAAAGTTCGTGGTCAAATTCCAGGCAAGATCAATTAACCAGAGTTTGGAGTATGTTACTCTATGAATAAAATATTATTTAGATAAATCTAAAAAATAACACCTAAAATAAACATTTAAAGCACGTTTTCATAAAATGAAATAATGTTTAAAAGATTGATTTATGATTTTTTTTCACCTGGTCTTACTATCCGTTCAGGCTAAACTCATGTATACTAATAACGCTAATGCGCTAGGGATTGGGAAAGTTGAATTAAGAGTAAGTGTGTTCACATTTTTGTGTAAAGAGAGTGGACAATCATTTGACAACCACCCTTACCCTTAGCTCCCCATCTTCGGTAGTCCAATCTTGCTAGAGTGACGCCTTGGTTCAGATCATAAGTCATCGAAACGTGTTTTGAGGATCTTTTTTGTTCCTTAGTAAAATATTAATAAATAAATAGTCGTGGAATAATAAAAATCTAGATAAAATATATTATTAAACGAAATTTAAAAAAATTATAGACCATCACTATTTAGGTAATGTTGCTTACATTATTTTGGTTTTCATTTTATTCGGTATTGGTAAGAATTAAAAAAATCAAAATCTACATGTAGCATACCGCTACCATCACCTTTAAAAGATTGAATTAATTTGGCAAAAAAAAACTCATTAATAAACGGTCTTCTCTGATAGGTATTGTTTCATTCCATCCCACTATCACTGCCTTCTTTTTTTTCTATGTCCACACAATCCCCCTTATTATCACGAGATCGTTTGTAGCTTTACGTGCCGTAGTTGACGCTTGCGCACAGGGGCATCCCCTTCCTCCTCTTCAATATACCACACGCATCTTTCCCCCTTTCTCCCCTTGCTGATCACTCACTCCCCTTTCCTACCCTTCCTTACGTCAGCTGTAACACTATAAAACAGGCATACAGACCTTTCCCCACTTCCATTCCGAAACAGGTGGCTGGGGGAACACTTCACTTGTCACAGACATAAGCTAAAAAAAAACATCCGCTTGTCATCCAAGTCTAGATCTGAACCCAAGGACCATGGCAGCTACAACCAGTGTCAATCTCAGAAGCGTCGTTAGATCCGTCGCCGTGCTTTTGGTCGGCATGGTCTTGGCCTGGCCTGTTTCCGGCCTACCGACACAGGTATTTACTTTCATAGTCTGTTTACTTCAAACTTAGTTCAAGAGTTTTTTTTAACCAAATGAATCAAAGATCGAACTTTAGTAAAAGACGTCAGTTTTTTAAAAGTAAACGCTTTTACAAAGGCACAGTCTAATTTGACAGATAGAAAAGTGAGTAGATCTACGTAAAGTCATGTAATAATTTGCAGCGGTCACGTTTGATATCAATAACTATAAAATAACACTAATAATACAATAAAATTACTAAATCAACTCTTACATACTCATACGTCAAGTCATGTTATTTGAAACTTTCATGTTTGATATAATTATATATATCATAAAAGAAAGTGTTTGTCTGTGTGTGTGTGTGTGTGTGTGTGTGTGCGATGCCCAGTCAAATCTACGGCACGCAGAGATCTGACATTTTTACCAGAGGTTGATGTAAGGCGGTCAGAATGCACCTCTAAACCGGATGTTTTAATTTTTAACTAGATTTTTAATTAGGCTATTTTTAACCAATTTTTGAAGAAAATATTATTAATCTGGTTTATAATTACATTTCAGAGATAACTGTGATAAAAATATGCCACATCCTCCTCGTAAAAAAAATATTCGAAATCAACCGTAATTCTAAACCATTTTTGTGTGGGGGAGGGGTGGGGGCAGCTTGTATAGTTCTTATACCACAGTGGGTCACGGGCAACGCCTTGCGGGATTGCTAGTATATATATATATATAAGATGCAGTGCTTTTATATATAAGCACTGCATCTTACTATACGTTGAGGCTATGCGCTTGTGTACAAATTACGCTAATGGTTTTAGTGATTAGGAAGTTTATATTTAGAGTAAGTGTACCCGAATTTTCATGGAGGTAGAATGGAAAGCCATTTTAAAACCACCCTCAGTACACCCGACCGTGATTCGAACCTCGATTTCTACGTCATCGGCAGTCATGTATACTGCGAGAAAAGCGCGTTAGACCATGCGGCCTCCAAAACGGGTCTATATTTATATTATCAATACTTATAAAATAATACCTAACATATGTTTGTGTTTCTTAAAAGTTCATTATAGTAATGGGACGCTTGAATTCCTGATTCCTTCAAATCCTACGGTATCAGAGAGATTCGAGATTCGTAAAATTCTTAAAAATATATCTTGAATACATTTATTATAGAGCGCTTGATTTCAAATAACAATTTTAAGTAATAATTGGTAAAAGGAATGATATAAACTTGTGTGGCTGGGAGAGGAAAAACACAATAAAAAGGACCAAGTTGTAACAGTATAATTAATTTACAAATAATTGTTTTATTTATTATTTATGACGTAGTAGATATGGCAAACATAATGTAATTTGTTGATAGCACTAAGCCTTAAACAACTTTTTTCAAATTAAATTTTAATTAATTTCACTTTAAATAAAATTGTTCATGTTAAAAGATTTGAGGATTCGAAATTCAATAAAAATGTGAGATTCGGATCCGATAAATATAGGATCATCACTAGTTTATTCTATCAATATCCAATAATAGCAGATTTTCACTTCATATTTTTCAATCGGTAATTTAAAAAAAATTTAATTTGTATCAGTGAAAACTTTATAAGTAGATATTTCTATCCATGAAAAATATTGGATTACATATAGCTTTATATAGCAATATGTTGTGAGTTTTTATTTTCATTGTTAAGGGAAAGGGAAATTTGTTCAACAACTCATATTAAAAACAAGTTGTTTAGTTCATTTAGTTGGTTTAAAGTAGCTTTGAATTTTTCTGACAGTACTTAAAAATAAAATTGTGCATCTTACAAATATCTTTATAGTTTCTTGACGTCGTTTGTCAACTTAAATAAATATATTTGGGATGCGTATGTGAATTTAACTCTACTTATGTAACTTTAACTAATAATAAAGTCTAAAGAAATTTTGAATGCAAGAAATAACTGTGCTGAAACATTTAAACGTAATATTCCACTTTTGAATAGTGAACGATACTGTCTTTAAAAAAATCCTCAGATTTACGTCGCGGCATTTGTTACTTTGTCAATGTTTCAAATAGACTCGGGGAACCAGGTTTCCCAATCTTTCACTTTGTATTTAACACATGTTATGTTGTCATTATTGAGTGCAGCAGTGGGCTAAGAGAAGGTTAGCGATATAGTTTCCGACATGTTTATTTAGAACAGCATTACTTCCGTAGCATCAGAGATAACTTTTGTTGCAAATATAAATATTATCACCTTAATCGATGGACACAACCTCCAAGTGTCAAGTCTGGTTTATCGGTAATATATAAGTCAGGGTTCTAATCCCGAACAGGTGTAATGAGTTCGATTTTTTTTTTCCTCAATGCCCCTCTACACTACACCTTTATGTATTTTGAATACGCTAATGAAGTAGGAATGAAGTAAAGTATAATTTAAAGGAAATGTACATGCATTTGCGTGAATGAAGAGTGAGGAACGATTTATATTAAAAAAACTTCAGTACACCCAGATTGTATTTGAACCACAATCTACCTATCACTGGCAAACCAGACTAGATGGGCTTGACATTTAACCCGCGTACTCATCAATGCGAGTTAATTTTGTATCGATTATATTTTTATCATTACGTCAAAAAGGCTAGTGACGGTTAAATGTAGAGGGCAGTCTTAACATGGTGAGAGGATGATAAAACAAACTGATAAATCACATATGGAAAGAGATATCCATTAAATTTGGTCGAGTTTTGAACCTCAACCCTCCTGTAACCAGTAACCTAATATATTGAGAGAACGACACCCCAAGACCACGTAAATGCGGGCATTAGAAATCAAATATACCTTGTTCAGCCGTTGGAGTAAATTGAATTTCTTTCTCTTTAAGCTCTTGTCAACTTTATATGTTTAGGGTAGTGATAAAAACACCTGAATTTATTGCGTCAGAACTATCTGGGTAGTACTGCATTTACCCGTTCAGTGGCCGCATGGCCTAAGGCGCTATTCTTACAATAGACTAGACGGCCGTAGAAGGGTGGGTCGGGATTCAATCCCAGTCGGGTATACTGAGGGTGGTTTTCCTAAATGGTTGCCCACTATCTTTCTCTCTCTATACACGCAAATGCATGTACACCACCTCTAAATTAAACCTTCCTCATCCCTAGCCTATTAGCGTGATAATTAGTATAACCCAAATGGGTAGTAACACGTGGAGCTAAAATTAAAGTACATCATTTGGTAGGTCTACTTGTATTGACAAGAGTTTATATAAACACATTCCTATAGTAGGCTCCTGACAGGAAGGAACTTTTAAAAAAAACTACACGCATTTTTTTTCGTTTAGTATTGATAACGTTTTACTTTAGTATTAGTATTATTTTATAGGTATTTATATGATCTATCAAAAGCTATAGCTTCAGATCACATGACTTGACGTATGAATCTGTGCAAAATAGTTTTAGTAACTTTCATTAATGTCAAAAAGGTTCCTGCCCATATAAAATTAACTGCATAGATATTTACATTGTATTAACTAAGTTAGGCTATACACCTTTATATATATACTATATATACTGTACATACTTATATAGTATATATACTGTATACATATAGTATAATTATATACTCTATAAATAAATATATATATAGTATAATTATATACTGTATAAATAAATATATATATAAACTAAAATATCACAGCTTGAATCACACTCATGAGGTAGAGATGAGAAAGATTTACCTCAGAAATTAACCCGCATTTGTGTAAATAAATAGTGGGATATTATTTAGGAAAATAAATTCTAGTACACCTAGCCCGGCTTCAAACCTTTGACCTCCACCTCACCGACAAATCTAAACAGATGAGACTGGCCTTTAACTCGTGTGCCTAATAATGAGAGTTTCAATTTATTCAGTTGTCCAACACCTTAACTCAGTCGGTAGCGTGTCTTCCTACTAAGATAAGGGTTCCGGGTTCGATGCCCGGCATGGCCGAAAAACGTATCATTGGTGCAATGTGAGTTGACCCTGTCACAGTGATGAATTAACGGTGGGGCGCTGGATGTTGTGTCTCTTCTAGATTTAAGTTAATCCATAAGATGTGTGTTGATATATTTAGTCGATTCAGAAAGAGCACGTTAATCACCTCAAATAAATTAATTGAAAAACTTTAGTCAGTTATTTTAAATTAACCATAAAATTACAGGTGTTATGAATATTTTATTTAAACCGCAACACTTCTTGTTTGTTATTGAATCAATGGAATAGTTTGGTTAATAGCTTATTTTGTGCTTATGGACACCATTTGATATTCTATCAGTGTTAAAAAAATGTTGTAGCCGAATTAAATTTGTTAACTGGAAATCAAGCCACCTGTTATATACAAACATATCAGCTACGACAAATTAAGTTGACATAGAATGGTTTGTAATTCACAGTGTCAACAATCCCTTAACAATATTGTTTGTTATTCCTTTAGATTGAGTTTGTGTTTAAAAATAAATGACACGGTACACCACACAAACTTTCTCGCTCCTTAAACTTAAAACTTGTAAGATAATGTGAAATGAAATCACAGATATTGTTGCAGAAACATAATGAAAAAAAGAGCATCTCATTTCACCATAAGACATAAAAGAAATAATATACACTGTTGCAGAAACATTGAGAAAACGGAGCACCTCGAGAATAACAATCAACTCCCCATTTCCCAAGACATCCGTTAAAATAATATATATTTGGTTACATCTTGGAAACAATTAGTTTTATATAATATATTTCGAATAAAAGTTTATTTTTATTTTTAACTAGCAGAAGTATCCGGGGTAAGTCTACCCGTGGTAGCCACTCAATGGATTAAGGTGCTACCCCTAGCAACGCTTTTATTTTCTTCGAACAGACAGAAAAAACTCTTCATTTTGTTTAATCCGACCCTGTTTTTAATTAATTAAAAGAATAAAATACAAATTTTAAAATTCCCGCTTCGAGGTCCACAGGGGGCAGCTAATTTTTAAATGTCAGACCTTTGTGTGCTATAGATATCGTGCGACTTTCATGGCGGACTGACACAAACTCTTTATTTTATCAATATAGATAGTCACCCGCTTGGGTGGCCACATGGTCTAAGGAGCTACTCTCCCAGTAAGCTATACTGCGATAGATCGAGGTTCGAATCTCAGTTGAATGTACAGAGGGTGGTTTTTCCACTCTCTCTCCCCACACAAATGTGTATACACTTCCTATAAATATAACCTCCTTAATCCTGAAAACCATTAGTGTAATTAGTACATTAGCATATAGCGCGAACGGGTAGTAAAACGCGATGCTAAGATAAAATATAGGTAGATAGTCCTATAACTTTGCTATGAAGAGTTATTTCGTATCTCAAAGAGCTGCGGAGATGTGATTAAAATTATGTAAAAAACACTCTAAGTCAGGGGTCGGTAAGGTGGTTCCCGCAGGCACCCTTTTGACAAATTTTAGGCGCCCGCCTTATGTTGTGTAATTTTGTAAATTTTTTGTTAAATAGTTTTGTTTGATAAATAACAGGATGGTTGTCGAGTATTATTTTAAATTAAACTTCTTTGTTATCTACTAATCATTAGTCCTCAATTTATTATTCTATTAATATCCTCATAAATAAGTTTTTAACAATAAGCCCACTTTATAACATGCTTCAAAATTTTAGGCACAAATATTTCAATCTAAAGAGTGGTAATATTATAGTTTGTTTTGTTTATTACATTTAAAATATGTATATTATCTTTATTATTACTATTACTATTATTAGCACCACGTCTTACTACCCGTTCGAGTCATACGCACTTACGCTAATGTGTAATGGTAGGGTGATTGCGAGTTGAAATGGAGGACCTATAGTTTAACGCGGAATCCGAACCACGATGGAGGCCTGACATTCCTCGCATTCACAAGTTGTGATTAATACACGTCTTGTCAGAGGTGAAGGAAGGGTTTGGCAATGAGATAAATCTGTGCCGGTACCGGACCCCGAGCACAGAAGTCTGACACCTTACCTCTAGACCACGAGGTAACCTTTTTTGTATATTATCAACTTGTCACTAATAGATACATAAATAAAAGGTGAACATTCAAATATAGAAATTGACATTTTTCTTGGTGCCCCCAGATTAAAACATGTTTTGAAAAATAGCTCTTCATGCTTAAAAGGCTGCCGACCCCTGTAGTGTAAGTCTTTTTCACAAAGAAAAAAATAAATTTGCCATTTTGTTTGTCATATTACACAGTGTTTAGATACGAATTTAAATCAAAATTGTTTTAACTAATTTCGAGGTTTAAAAAATACAATTTTTTTCTTTTCTGATCCCTAAGTAAACTAACTTTTATTTTAGGATTGGTTTGTTACTTCCAAAAATATCTCTGGGGAACCTTATGAAAATCTTTGATATCAAGCCACAGCTTGATTGGTAAAATGGGTCCGGTTGTAGGCCGAGATACAGTCATAGACGGACGGCTTCTTGGAAAACAATTTTCAGGTTTAGGGAGAGGGTCATGAAAAGTTGTCATCCATAAAATCTCGAATTAGATTTTTTTTTTTACGATCACAATACTTCTTCTATTCAAGAGGCAGCGATGAAATAAAAATCATGGTGAACTTACAACAAATAAATGTGACTTGTGGATATGAAATAGTCTACTAAATTACTAAATTTAAAAATGGTATTCAAATAAATGGTACGGTGCAGAACATAGACGTTTTTCCCACTTTTATCTTAGAATAGACATTTTAATAAAAACTTGTAAGATTTGTTAAATGAAATAATAGGTCTATACATTATTGTAGAAATAATACACCAAAGATCACAAATGAAATAATATAAACTGTTACTTTCTTTGCTCTATGGCAATAGGAACCAGGAACACTGTTACAGAAAAATTGATAAAAGAGAAACATCTCTGTCCACCAAAGAGCATAAGAATCAAATTCATTTTTAAAGACATGAATCAGAAAGTATATATATTTGATTATAGCTTAGAAATTATTGGTTTTATAAAAATATATTTCGAATAAAGAATTTTTACCTTTAATATTACTACAACTTTACAATTATAAGCAATTTAGTATCTCAAATAGTTGGGGAGAAATGATAATAATTGAAATATATCCTCCTCAAATTCATTTTCATAATAAAATGTGGACTGCCATCTTGTGTTTAATGTTAAACACTGTCTAGATAAAAAATTTAATCGAAATCTTTACGGTGAATTTTGAGAAAATTGATTTTTTTTCCTTTTGCCCTTCAGTAAACTAAACTTAAATTTAAGGTTAGATATTTAATTTCAAAAAACTCTTGGGAGGGCCTTAAGAAAACCCCAAATACCCAGTTTTAGCCCAATTGGTAAAATAGTTTCGGCTCTAGCCCGAGATACAGACAGACGGTATTGGGAAAACCAATTTTTTTGTTTCAGGGAGTCATGAAACGTCGACATTAACTATTAAAATCTTGAGTTCGATTTTTTTTATGATCAGAATACTTACAATACTTTTTTTCCAAGGTGTCGAGAGAAAGTAAAAAAAATATTAAAATGACAATACAAAATTACATTTCAACAATAGCTTATCAAGTGTCCAGAAAACTTTTCTATAAGGAAAAATATTGAAGCCACGTATAATGTAAGGCTTTTAATGGCTTAGTCATTGGGGTAAATATGAGGAAGGTATTAATTATAAATGCACCTACATTCGTCATGATCAGTGATGGAAAAATAATAATTATAAACCATATGTGGAAATCCCTTCAATATAACTGGAAGGAATTCGAACCACACAGAACCTCTACGTCGTTATCTATATAATGAATCGCGAGTCGTTTGACATCTTAATCCATATTAACACCAGTACAAGAAATGGATAGTTAATTTTACACTATAGACAAAAATAAAACGTAATGATTCTACATTGGAATCATTTACTACATCCATATCCTCCGCAAAGCAAATGAGGTGAATTTCTTAGTGTTTATATTTTGATAACAATCTTTCATGTTTAGTTCTAGAAGAATAAAAAATAATTTTAGTTTACGAAATATAAAATTTATTATATTAATATAACTTGTATAAAAATAAAAAGCTAAAATGTTATTGGTTTCCCCTAAAAGAAAATTTAGAAAAGCTGAAGCTTATTCTAGATCACTCAATTCTATCACCTTTGCTCCAATTCCTTAACAACTGAGTGTATTTATTTGGTGAGAATCTTCCCTGGAGCTTTTTATTCAATTTGTTGAGAACCAAGCTCGTCTGAAGCATCTGTGAGTGTGTTCGTGTATGCACACAAATATACACAGAGCACTCGCAGGGTTTACAAAAATATCTCTTTTAAATTTAGTTGTGTGTTTTTTTATCTCCACCTCTTACTTACCTGTTCTGGTTATAGGCATAAATTATCATTTACTCTAGTAAGGTAGAGATGAGGACGGAAGAATTTTAGAGTTATTCTACCAGCATTTGCGTGGAAAAAGAGTGGGAAACAATTTAGGAAAAAATACCCTCAGTAGTCCCGACTAGGATTCGAACCCCAATCTCCACGTCATAAGCAGGCAAATCCAACACGAGAGGGACGCCTTAGATCATTCTGCTACTGAAGCGGCTTATAGTATTGTTCAAATACTGTAAAAACGTTGCTCTACACATCTAATTGTGTTTATTCTTTTGGTGTATTTAAATTACACTTATTGGAATCAGTGACGTGGAGGCTGTAGTTCGAATTCTATATGGATGTACTTGGAGTGTTGCGATTTTCCTGAATGTTTTCCTACCCTCCCTTCAGGCAAATTCAGGTACATTTCCTCAAAGTATACGTTATTCATCCCTACACTATTAGCATCATTAAAATTCGTATAGCCCGGATGGGTAGTAATATATGGGAGAGAACACTCTATAAACACATACATTATATCCGTGCTCAAATGACTAACAAGCTTAACCTAAGACAATAGAGCAGGATTCTGTTAGAAAGATCTGTATCTGACAGCTATAATAGTTACTAGAACAACGTTGATATACTCATACATCAAGTCATGTATGCTTAAACTGTCACGTTTGATTGATTACGCCCAATTCCTTTAGTACTACACTAATTATATAGTAAGATGTTTTAAAGGTTTATTATTATTATTTAGCACCGCGTCTTACTACCCGTGAGGGTTATACGCTTAAGTACTAATTACGCTAGTGGGCTATGAATTTGGAAGGTTGAATTTAGAAGAAGTGAACCCGCATTTGCGTGGAGGGAGAGTGGACAACCATTTAGGAAAAACCACCCCCAGTTCACCCGAGCGAGATTCGATCCTCGATCTCCTCGTCCTTGGTAGTCTAGCTTAACGCGAAACTAGCGCTTTGGCTAACTACGTCACCAAGGCGGGTTTGTAATTGTTGAATGAATAAAATTATGTTTGTGTTTTTAAAAGCCACTTTATTTACTTACTTACTCACTCACGCTCTGGCATTAGGAATTCCAAAGTTCATTGCAGCACTTACAAAAGTAAACAACATATCTCTATCTTGAGCTAGCTTTATCCAGTCCCCCTCATTACTCCCTATCTCTTTCATGACCATTATAATGTTATTTTCCCATCTGCGTCTAGGTCTTCCCAATGGTCTCTTCCCATTGGGTTTGACAGAAAATACCCTGAACAAGGTTCTATATTCTCCCATTTTTACTGCATGTCCTGCCTAACGTACTCTACGAGATTTGATTATCCTAACAATGTTTTGTGATGAGTACAGGGGGTTTCTAAAAAACACTTCCATGATCCAAATGTAATGTTACACATGCAACCCTTCTGTTAAGAAAACAAAAAGAAACAAATATAAAATAAAAGATGTGAGAAAGTATACCACTATAAATATTATGTAAATTTGTTATATCTAACTTATTTCCTCAAAAGTAATAGAGTACTATCCTATAGCTTTGCTCAATCATTGGAGGATCTGCCTGTTGATTTTAAAACCACGGATTCAAATCCCGGTGAAGAAAAAACTATATTATTGGGAGATTGGATTCATTCCCTTTGCACTCGGTGGTCAAATATAGTTACGAGGTTTGGTTGTTGTACTTCTAAATAAATTTTATTTGTCATACCAAGTTAGCTATCTTCAAAAACACCATTTGAGAAAAATGCAATGTCACCACATAAATATTAGTAATAACTCAAAAGTGAGCTAAGAGAGAATTTATCACCAGCACAGAATTCTGACACGTTACCCCTAGACCGCCAGGTCACCCATCATGTAGTAGAAGTTTTATCTACTATTTTCTAAAAATATATTTGTACTATTTTATGGGTCCCTATTATCCACGGCACAGCACGTCCTCAGGTTTCGGATAGAGGACCCGGCCTTCAGATCTGAAGGGTAGCTGCAAATATATTGAATAAGCAGTCGCGGACAGCCGATAGGGGTGGTCCTCCAGCTTGGGGTTGAGCGTAGGCGTGATGAGCTCTCACTGCAACAAAATAAAATCCCTTCAAGAAACACCCAAAAGTTTGCCATTGCTGTTCCTGGGATAAAGAATTCTGGAGATAAACTAATCCCTCATTCGGATCTCCGGGCGGGGACTACTTTGGGAAAGTCATGGAATAGTAAAGCTAGGAAAGAGATTAGGATTGGGATGTGGAATATTAGTAGCTTATATAGGTTGTGGACGCTACAGTCAATGATTTATGAAGTAAGTAGGGTTGAATTAAATATTGTGGTTATACAAGAGGATAGATGGTCAGGTTATAGAAGGGTGGAATCTGGTGAATACGTTTTTTTTCATGGAGGAACGGACATACATAGCTCAGGAAGAGGTTTCTTGTCCACAGAAAGAGTATGTCAGCAGTTAAGGACAAAAAAAATCACTAAGAATAAGATGTCACGGATAGTGGTGGTAGGGACGCATAATACGGTCATCATCAATGTTCTGTACATTGTCCTGCAGAAGATACTGATAACCTAATAAAGGATAGTTTATATGAGGACTTGTTTTATCAGTTTCCAACTTATCACATGAAAATTGTGATAGGTGGTGCAAATATAGGGAAGGAAGAATTCTTTAGGCTTACAATAGGGAAGAAAACCTTGCATGACGTCAGCAAAAAAAGATAACGGAATAGTAATGATAAATTTTGCCACTTTAAAGAACATTATTGTGAAAATTACTGGCTTCAAGCGTAAGGATATTCATAAATACACTTATACCTCCCAAGAGGGGAATACATACAATCAAATAGCTCAATTGCTAATAGATAAAAGATGCCATACACGTTTACTCGATATCAGGTCATACAGAGTGCGATTAAAACCACTATTTAGTAGTAGAAAAACTTAGGGAACGTCTATCAGTAGCAAAAAAGGGAAATCATGCAGGCAAGTTAGAAAGATATGATATAGAAAAACTGACATATGGTGAATGTATGAATTAAGATTTTAAATAGGTTTTCTGCCCTAGAGTGTAACAATCCAGGGAAACAATGGGAAATCGTCAGGAATAATATTAGAAATTCAGCAAAAAGTGGGATAGGCTTTCGCAAAAGATTAGGAAGAAACAATGGTTTGACAACGAATGTTAAAAAGTAATAGGAAGAAGGTAAGTAAAATTACATTGGTTAGAAAGTCCTAATGTGTTGAGCTTAAACACACTTAGCAATGCAGAAAGGAAGGCCAGTGCCTAATTCAGAAACAAAAGGATAGAGTATTTAAAGGGTCATGTTAGCGAAATAGAACAAAATATCAAAATAAGAATATCAAGAAACTTGAATAAGGCATTAATGGGTGTAAGAAAAGTTACCAAGTTAGGGCCAATTTAGTGAAAGATGATAATAGTAAGCTGATGGCAGATACGAGTGAGGTTTTGAGTAGATGGAACGAACACTTCAAGCATATTTTGAATATTCATGAAGAATACGAATGGGTTGGGAGTATCGACATCCATAATGATAAACCATTAGTCCCAGATCCAAGTAATAGGGAAGTTAAAGAACTATAATCTCCATATTTTCTAGATTCAATTCCAGCAGAGTTAATAAATGAAGGTGGTGAAAAGCTAATAATAGAAATTCATAAAATGATATGTTCCATATGGAGCCATGAGGTTCCACCACAAGAATGGAAGGAAGGTATTATAATATCCATTTTCAAACAGGGAGATAAAATAGAGTGTAGTTGTAGATATAGATGTAGCTCAATATTCCGACCATGATTTAAGATTTTATACAACATAATTTTAATGAGATTGACGCCATATGCAGAAGAAATAATTTGCTGTCATCAGTGTGGATTTTGATGAATATATCAACAACGGGCCAGATTTTTACCATTTGGTAAATATTTTTTAAAAGAAAATTTAGAATACAACATGAAGGTTCATCAATTATACAAAAAAAAATTAAAAGACCTGTGAATCAGTTAAAATAAGTGATTTATATTAAATTTTAGTTAAATTTGAGGTATACAAAATCTTGTCAAGCTAATTGAGGTATGTTTGACTTTTACACGTGGCAGGGTATGGGCTGGATGTCATCAGATACTTTCGAAATGCATAATGGGTTAAAATAAGGAGATTCACTTTACCCATTACTTTTTAATCCATCCTTAGAGTGTGCTATTAGGGTAATTCAGAGAGAGTAGTGAAGGGTTGACATTAAACAGTACATTGCAGCTAATAGGATAGGTAGATGACTTAGATTTGTTGGGCAATAGTATGGAAACTGTTAAAAGATATGCAGAAATTTTACTAGAGGCTAGTAGGAAATAAGACAAGAAGCGAACGTTGAAAAGACTAAGCATATGATCACACATAAAACATAAATTAAGGACGACAATTTAGAGATTACTGTGTACAACTTACATTTAGACAGGGTTAATAGGTTTAAATATTTAGGAACAATATTAACTAGCAATAAAAATATAAGAAAGGAAACTAGGAAAATAATATAGTTAGGAAATGTATGCTATTATTCGGTCAGTAAGTTTTTGACATCCCACCTGTTGTCCAGGAAGGAATGTAAAACTCAGAATATAACAAACAATTTTAACGGCTGTTCTCTAGGGGTGTGAACCGTGGTCTAATACCTAACATGAGGAAAACAAATTTAGGGTGTTCGAAAACAGAATTCTTAGGAAGATATTTGTTCCAAAAAGGGATGAGCCTACTGAATAGTGGAGTAGTTTACATAATGATGAGTTACATACCGTGTACTCATAATAGGACATTGTTAGGATAATCAAGGCTCTTAGATTACGGTGGGCAGAACATGCAGCGCGGATGGAATAATCTAGAACCACGTCAGAGTATTTATTGGCAAACCCTATAGAAACAAAGCAATAACAGAATAACATTAGAATTAACCTGAAAGAGATAGAGTGTAATGAGGTGGACTGGATAGAACTAGCTCAAACTAGGAATGGGTGCCGTACCTACTTTTGTAAGTGCGGCAGTGAACTTTAGAGTTCCTGGTGGCATAGACTGAGTAAGCAAATTCAAACGTTTGAATTGCTTTGGCAGTGAACCACGTGGCATATTGTGAAGATTCGTACATTTTTTATTGTATTTGCAAGCTTGTGTTTGATCGAATTTCTATTGGAACATTTTATAATTTAATTAAATTTCTGGGTTTTTAATCTTATTCAAACAATTTACAAATTATGAATTTTTTATTGATAAATACCTACATCTTAAAGATTAATAATTATTAAAATAGTATGTTGGAATAAGAATTAGTCAACTTTATTTTATAAAAAAAAACCAAACTCATTCCATGTTAGTGTTTTAAAACTTAAAATCTTAATTCTTTAGGTCACTAAGATATTATCAGGTATATTCGTAACTAGTTTTATTATTTAATAACCTATTAAAATGCAAAATGTTGATTTAAAAAAATTAAGATTGTTAAAGAATCTTCATCGATAACTATGTATTTAGTCATGATGCCATTCCTACAAGTGGTCACGTGTCATAAAGGATCAGGCTCGCTATGTACTGAATTAACGGTGACAGCGATTTCTAGGTTATATTCTCAGCTAGGTACACTTTGGGAGGTTTTCTATATTTGATTTTTAAGTGTAGTTTTCCAAATCCCTACCTCCCGAGCACTTCCTTGAAAACTTATCTCCTCATCCGCACACCAGTCGTTAATAAATGTAGAGTACCACCATTTATCATAATATAATATTTTTAAAGGAGGTCTACTCTTTTTCGTATAAAACGGTAGATGGACTACATGCTATCATTGATAGACTTTATTAAATGTGTATGATTAGAAAGATATATTTGAAATTAAATAAATATGTAGAGTTTTAATTTGTTACCCGTTGGTATGATTTAATCTCTGATTGCGTGCCAAAATTTAAGATCGTAGAGAATCTCAAAGTAAAATCCTTTTATATATAAAGGTTTGTAAGTCAATAAATTAATTATTTAAACCTAAATAGTCTCTAGAAATAAATATAAATTGTATTTTAGAAATACAAAATGTCATTTACCATCAATTCTCCTTGGATTTGAAGTTGATCTTTTTCCTTGGTTATAAAGTTTGAAAGAAAACAAATTGATACCATATTCAAAAGTAGGCCTACAATACACAGTAATACGCAATATTATATAGAAAACAGAAACATTGCATTCATTACTACTTATCATTAATTGGCCTTCCATAAATATTAAGGTGCATATTCAAATAATTTATTTTATTTGCATTATTTAATACTTGAATCTTTATCAACTAATTATGTATAAATTTGTTTTGAAAAGGATATCTCTAAGTACCTTTTATTTGGCCTATTATTTCATTTTTTACGCACCACTCCTTGCCATCCATCTGTGCTATATGAGTATTTAAACTAATTAGGTTGGTATGAGGAAATTAAAATTTAGTAAAGTACCCCCAGATATTTTTAGAAATCTATATAAGAAAAAACAGCTCAGTACACCAAATCTGGCTTCCAATTCCTACCACCCCGTTACTGGCAAAGCAAATTTAACAAGATTAACGCCTTAGCCTGCGTGATTGCCTATGCGAATGAGTCCACTCTTAACAAAATTGACTCAAATCGCTTACCTAAAATATAGACATATATATTTTTACTGAGATTCCAATTTAATTCCAATATACAGCAATATTATATGTAATTCATATCAACACATTTATGCATTAATTGTTTTTTGTTCATCCAGACTATCCACTAGTGTGGTAAGGATGTGTAAGGTATAATTTATAGGAAGAGTATCCACAATTGNAAGAGGGGAAACCATTTTAGAAAACTTGCTCAGTACACCCAACTGGGATTCAAGCCTCGAACTTTCCATCATCGGCAAACCAGACAAGATGAGACTTACGCCTTTTCCCACGTTCCCACTGTTGTGAGTTTTTCTCCGTTAAATAAATGTTTGTCCTATGGTATTTTAAAAAACTGAACCAATAGAATGGTCAAAAGAAAATGCAAACTTGCTTCTATAACTATAAGAACTTTATCGAGTGTTGTTAAAACATCAGGTGTTCTTTTAAGGAGTTAAATAGAATTAGAAAATAATACATTCTACCATTTTATTTTAATAATATTGTATATGAGGTAAACTGCTTCGCTAAAGCTTGTCTCTGACCTATTAAAACATTTCACATTAAAATATGTAGTTTAACCATTGTTAAAAGCTTTGTTTCACTATCCTTTGATTTATTTTTTATTAAACAACTTATTATTTATTCCATGTGATTCGAACGGATATTTTGAAACATATTTTTTGTCAATGCCAGGTGCTAATCCCATGAACATTTATTCAAAATACAAAGCTATCCCATTTGAGTAGAGATTTGTTCCTTTTTTTTCTCTGAATAAAACTGTCATGGCTTATTGTTATTATTTATTGTATTTTGTTTCAAAAAGAGTTATTAGTATGAAATGATTTGTATTTTACCTAACATTGCTCGGTCGTAAACTGTATTATATACTATTTTCTGCATAGCGTTGATTTTATTAGCCAAAATAAAGTCTGAATCTTGGAACATTTTAATTTAAAATTATGTTATTATTAAAATCAAAGAATGAATTCCTATTATTTTAAGTCATATTAATTTTTTTAAATAAAATAGTAATTTAAGATAGCATAGGGATTAAAAGTACCCAAATCTACATTATAATAACTTATTTTTTATTCACAACTGGCCACTAATTTTACAAACTGATTGATAACCTCAACCAATCGAAAATGTCTATGATACATTCGTTGATGACTTCTAAACTACAAGTTAAATAGTAAAATCCACGTCTAAGGGGTATTCATTTATTTCCTTACACGTAATGACTCGTTTGCCATATTTCTAGGAACTAGGTGTAGATAAAGATAAAGCACTGACCAAAAACATTATTTATTTCATGAAAGTAAAATTCTACTTTGTAAAATCAGAAGTTAGGGTTCGAATCCTGTCCCGATATAATTAAAATGCTAATTCCCCAAAACTCTCTCCACTCTCGTTTCATCTGAAAGAGGGTACAATTTCTCAAATCTCTACCTTTCTCATCCCTACCCATTCTAGTAAATAGGTGGATAGACAGAACGGTCAAATGGTTCACCCAAAGAAAATAAATTGGAAAAGTGATTGTCAAATGTCAGTTGTTTCCTTTAAAAGATCCAAAATTCGTTATATAATCTGCGTGCAAATAATAGATTTAGAATAGATTAATAACAGTATTTCATTTTGCAAGCTTACAATAAATATAACAAATACTATCATTTTTTATAGATATTTTCTTACTGTTGAATTTTAATAATGGTGTTTTAGAACAGGTATATATGTTTTACCAAATTTAAATTTAAATTTAAACTCCTCAAAAGTTGATACAAATAATATTTTGTTATAGAGAGACATTAAAGAATTGATGGATTATATGAGTTGAGGTGATATGATTTATTTCATAAAAACAATGCTTGATAACCAAATGGGTTGAACTAAATATGAGTTTTTTGCTTTATAAAACTTCGTTCAAATGGCATATTGACAGAACATAGTGTGACATGCTGTGTTTGCATCAATAATTTGATTTGTTTATTATAATAGTACACAGGAAAATTCACAATGTTGGTCCCTATTTTTTTGCTTTAGTGATGCAAAGCTAACATTACAAGAAAACTAAAGTATAGCTTAAGTATTCAGATTTTCTTACATGTGTTTGGTATGTTAAGGAAATACCACGTGGCTAGTGCCTGTGTCTGACCCCAGAGACATGGGGAGCATATGGAATAAAAATTAAGACAGTAAAATCTTGGATAGCTTTAGAAAGATAAATGGTTAGTTCAACTGTTAGCAACCCTGACTCATTTTAATAAATGTATCTAATTCCCTTCCTGTGTTGTTTCATTAGACTATGATATAGCATTAGTTAGTGCCTCTTACATTGTGACTCGCATACCTCTAGATTAACGCGAATGATTTGAAGGGATATGCGACGTACCACTGACTTGTATTAAGCTGGGTGCCCACTAGAGGCAAGAGGCAGTGAGGCACGGCACAGCGGGTATTTACTCACTTGCCGTGACAATTCTAATATGATGAGTGCAACATTTCTTACAGTGAATCTGAAGATGGAATGTTTCTGTTAGTTCTGTGAGCTCAGGAGGGGGAAATGCTTGAGGTTAGAACGTAGGTCCGTGAGATCAAAACCAACATATCTGTGTTTGGTGAGCACTGTCTCCTATTTACAAACCTCTTGATAAACGCAAAGGAAGCTATAAAATCATTGTTAATGTATCAATAATTATTTTACGATCTCTTGAATCTGACTAAGCCTCTTAACGCCAACACACCGAATTCCGTGAAGCCATTACACCTGAAGCGAGCTACCCGAACCCTCCCAGAGACGTACAGAATGATCCGAATCGAATATTATTGCGCCTTGTTCCTTTGGACTTTCGCCCAATATGGCAAAGGGTTGACAAGGTAACGTCTCCAGAAGTTCCGAGACTTATCTGGCAACGGCGTGGCAAGCTGCAGTAATCACCGTTACCAAAGAAGTCTCCGGAAGTTATGTATGAAGTTAGCTCTGCGTCGTCTTGAGTTATACTCTTACCCCCAAGGTAGACTTGTAATGGGCTACTCTAAACATTAGTTTTAAGAAAATGGTTTTTTCTTTATTGGGGAATTAAGCAACGTGGTTATTAACGAGTTAGTGTGACAGGGAGTGTGTCTACGAGTAGTTTCCTTGAGATAAGATTGGAAAACCACCATGAAAATCACAATGTTGGAAAACACCCCTACTATAACCTACCAAAAATTCTAACCAAGACAAATTCCTACCTTTTGGACCAAAGTCAGTTGTACGACCCACTAAGCCAACCCTGCCGCTACACCAAGCTTTACATTTTGACCAACCCCTTTTTGACATACTATATTTCTAAAACCGGACAAGGATGGATTTTAGTATTTGCGTGAAACGAAATCAAGTGTGATTTCATCAAACCCTTTAGTGAATCACAATATAGATTCTAGTCTGAATATAAAAACTCTAGACCTATGTGAAGAAACAAAAGGCTAAAATAAAATGGGGCCCTATTAAGGAAGGAATAGTGCACCCGTTAAAAGCCAATTTTATATGTTATGTATTACTCTTGGGGATTCACAGCAGCCACGCCTCACCCAGGAGAAAATAATGACGTCATGATAACCGTTGATTATTTTCATAATTAATTAGTGCATACCTATCTTTGTAACAGTTTTCATGGTCTCTTGTGTTGTCATATCAGGTATTTTGGGGTTGTTTTTGTGCTTCACGTCTTACCTCTTGTTTGGGATGTTCTAATATTTACACTGTTGGTTTAGGGATCAGAATTATGTAAGCATCTGAGTGAGGGGAGGATGGGAAACTATTTAGGATTGAAACCTGTGTACAGCCGACCAGGATTCGAACTCCAAACTCCCCATTATCATCACTCTACTACAGTTCAAGAGTGATGTCTTAGACCAATTGACCATTGATGTGGTTTGACGTATCATGTTCATTTTTTTAATTGTAAAAATCCTTTTTGTTAAACAGGCTATTCACTTTAAACTCACATCAGTGGACACGCACTGTAAACGTCTCATCTAGTCTATTTTCCTACTGACGGGAAGTTAGGGTTCGAGTGCCACCTCGATATTCTGATGGTATTATTTTATAATCCTTCACCCCCGGCCAATTGGGTACACTTAGGCAAAATTATAACTTACTCATTCCTACCCCGTCAGTGCAAACATGCCCCAGATGGATGAGGCTTTTCCTATAAAAAATGGGACTATTTGATGAAGTGAGAGTGAGGGAAAGTTGAGATGTAATTCATCTTGTCAAATTGGTGAAAGGGTGAAATGGGAAAAGTAGGTAAACATAAAGTGACTTTGATTTAGGGCAAAGTTTAAGATTCGCTGTGAGAGCAATTGCCATTGGATGATCAGCTAGCTCTCAGCGATAAAATGTGAATTCTGATAGATAAAAAAGTTCTAAAATATACTTTCACGTATTCATACGTATAAAGTTATGTGATTTGCAGATTTCACTTTTTATAGATAGTATAGACCCATTTAAAATTACATTAATAATATTAGCTTGATATGTTTAGATATTGTTTTAACCAAAATGCAGGCGGAAGTTCTGAACAGTTAAAAAGTTAAAATTATAAGTTTAAATTGTTTTTAAAATGTGGGATGAAATAGCTAATATCCTTTAAAACAATCTCACACCATCTTAAAATTTTATCTTGTAATCCTATCAAATAATGACATTATTTGATATAGGGAGGCTAGATCTAGGTTTATAACCTTTTGCTTTAATCTTATAAGAACAAATCTTTGTGTAAAGAGTCGTTGAACTTTTGTAAACCCTAAACTTAAAATTTTTAATTGTTCACAAACCATCTGATATATTAGCCTACATTTGGTTGAAAACTACATTAAAAATATCAAAAAACTTTTTAAATAATACGGGATCTCTAAACGTCTGTAACGCGTCTTAATGCTCCACATAGTGGCATTCTTAAGGAACAGGATTGAGTACACGAAATCTCGTCATGGGTGCTACAAAAGACAATGATGACCCACCGTTGATAATCGTTCGGCAAAGCTCATTAGGGGCGTTAATGTTCATTTTATATCATCTCTCCGTATAACCTAAACACGTGGTGGTAAAAACAACAATATCATCTTTTTTTAAGCACCACGTCTTACTACCCGTTCGGGCTATACGCTAGAAAATATATCATCTCCAAAGATAATTACTATCATGCAAGGTCATTTTGACTCTTCACTGCCCATAGTTTAGTGTTGTATGGAGCTGGTATTCATGACAAAACGGTTCTATTTTTTTAAATTTGGTACATTGCGTATTAATACTCGTCCTACACACCTGCATTTAATTACGCTTATGTAGTTAGGTAAGATATGGTGTGAGAGAAGAATTGTTTATGCGGGATCACGATCAACGTAGTTAGGTAACGATACGTAAAGGTTGTCCTCTTACTTTTAAATGGAAGCCATCCCGATGCACTTAACTTAACGTTCTCTCAATCTCAAAATTGTCTAGAAAAAAATTCACGTTACGTGAACGTTAAGTAAATGGTACCACGTGTTCCTGCTAGCCAATCATATTGCAAGCAACGTGAATACGGCTATTTAGTACTTCGTGTGTTTGCAGATTTGGTATGCAGACTACTTATTCGGTATAATTAGTTTGTCCGCGTTTCGCAAACACTAAAACCCTGTAGCTTCTATTTTGTAGTTTCAGTAAACTTTTATTGTAATTACATGAAGTCTACCCACTTCAGTGGACGAACAATCTAAGGCGGGTATGGGCAAACCACGTCTAAGGGGACAAATACTGGTTGCGGGATAAATAATTTAAATGTGTTACGTTGTGAAGCAGGCTTTTTAGAACACAACAAAATGTATTTTTATAAAACCATGCAAAATTCAACATCTATAAATTTGGTAAGTCATGTCTAAATATATGGCATTGTTTGCATCCCCATATCTATTCGAACAGTTGTTTTCAACGAGGAAACTTAGGAAAAATTATCTTATAAATTGACTTACTGTTGTGCATCTTTCATCCCTCTTGAGAATCATCTCACAGTTTAACCCAGATTATGAAATTTTTACTGGAAGTCCACTCACAGTTTTATTCATCTCACACCCCATCTTATAAAATTCTGAACGAACTTAAAAATATACCAACCTACTAAGGTATATACATTATAGATGATTTAAACCTATTCATATTAGTCTTTTATGTGTATTTATCATTTTTTAAATGAGATTTGAAGAAAACTTAATGTATACAAATCTTTGGCCCACCAATTTTTTTAATTTGGCCATTCTGTGATTAAGTTTGTACATCCCTGGTCTAAGGCTTCACTCTAGTGTTAGATTGGCCTGCTGACGGTGGGGAGATTGGGATTAAAATCCTGGTCGGTTCTAATGAGAGTGGTTTTCCCTGAATGGTTTCCCATTCCCCTTTCACGAAAATGCGGGTAACTACCTCTAAAAATCTTACGTTCTATTTCTGACCCCATTAAAGTAATTATCATATATGCTTAAAGCCAACATGAATAGGTAGTATGACGCTGTGATAAAAAAAATGTATACCTAATCAGCCTTAAATCCTTGAATTCCATTTTAGTGAGCAATTTGTTTCAAAACAGTCTAAATTTATTGTCTTTGTTTTACTCGAGTTGTTACGTTAATTTACGTGAATCCCAATTACACACTATGTTTCTTTACGTTACGTGAACGTTAAGTTAATCGTGATCACACAATTAGGAAAAACCATCCTTATTACACCCGGCTGAGATTCAAACCTTGATTTTCTTGTCCTTAGAAAGCTTGACCCAAAGAGATTGACACCTTAACCCACACCCCTACCAATACGATTGCATTAGAATAATAAATTTCAAGTCTAAAATAAACTGGATCAATTCTAGATTGTGTCTAAGTTATCATAACTCTTTTGTTGTTCATCGTTTCAGACATGTTCTAAAATAGGTTGGAGCATTTACTAGATTTAAGGGAGCCTGCCCTTAGATATAGTACCCTAATGCATTGATTTTAAACTAAAATAACCTTCGAAGTCTATTGTAAGTACATTTTAAATGGATGAGATTTACAAGAAAATGCCCTTAGTAAAACTATGTTCACACACACTCTGAAACAATTGGCTAATGGGGCCTATAAATATTTCTTCCGAAGACTGTGTCATGTTTATTTAATTTTCAACACAAAAATTCAATAAAAAAGTAAAATTGGGAGCTAGCTAATTGACAGAGCAAAGGAACGCGAAAATATTTACACTTTTAAAAGAGTAATAAAAGTCTTATCCTAACCATGTCAATAGCAATAAACTTTACAAGTGATTTTTTTTCAACCATTTTTACACGCTAGTGAGAAACCAATAATACATCTCCCTTGCTCTTGATATTACTATAATAACCCTGTGTTCAACATATTAATACAACGATACAAGCGTGCATACTTTATCATAGCTGAGAACAACATTTTCAAAGATTTGTTAACAGTAATCTACCATTAAATAAATTATTATCTGCAAAACAAGAACACAGTGTTTTTACTTTCTCATAATTATGTAAAGCAGCGGTTCCCAACTTGGGGGTTCACCGCCTTGGGAGGAACGTTAAGCACTGCCAAAGGGGGGGGCGTGGAACGATTAGTATGTTAAATAACGTTAAAAATCAGCTAAGAATTGAATACATATTTTCTTTTAATCCCTTTTTCAAAGTAAGAAAGCTATTTTTCTCTTGCAGTATTGGTAACACTGTCTACCGAATGTCGGACGCTCGTACGCATGCACATGTTTATTTTCAAACGCGTAAGACTCAGATTTGCCCCCTCCCCCCCCCCTTCCCAAGTATCACTCCGCTCTACCCTCCCCTAAACTACCTTTGTGGCCACGTGCAACACCGCCGAATCTTCAACTCTGACTCTCATAAT
>CABFWO010000678.1:31090-54897 GCA_902155825.1 Timema genevievae | reverse complement strand
AATAGTCAATATTTACATTTTTTATTGGTCAAAATGTATAAATGAATAATTAAATATCAATGCGATGACTTGAAGATCTGCAACACCTTATAAAATGTTAAAATTTTAACCAGAAATCGAAATTTTAATACGAAGTGTTGACCCTTGTGGAAGACATTAAACTGTTTGAAATGCTCTTAGGTGGACAAAGATGCGCCTCTTTTCTCATTGATTCTATATCATTGTATATTATTTTATGCGTGTTCTTATGTGGAGTGGTGATGATACAATGTACATTATTCCGTTCAGAAATCTTACGAGTTTATATAAAGAGAGAGAAAGTCTGTGCGGTGCGCCGTACCATTTATTTTTTACCATTATGCTGTCAGTTTTACATTGATTTTGAGATAAAATAAAGAAGTGAAAACAAAATAAAACTTTTTAGAAATTTGTATAACTATTCCAAAAAATAGTGGGGGAGGAGTGAGGGCTGGGGTCGCGTAGAAATTTAATGATCTACAAAATGGGGCGTCAGATGAAAAAGGTTGGGAACCTACGCTCTAAACAAAGTATTGTGCTTGGGAAAAAAATATATTTCGAGACTATGATGAATCTTTACGTTTCATGTGATCCCGAACCCAAATATGTTTATTTTACAATTATGTCTATTTTTTATATCTGTCTGTCTGTCTGTCCGTCGGTCTGTCTGTCGATCTCTGTCGGTCTGTATGTCCCTAGCCACGAATACAAAACGGTTTGTTGGATTTTGTTCAATTTTAATATTTAGATTTAGGGACTTTATTTTATTTTGAACCTTAAATTAAGAGTAGTTTACTGATGAGTGATTTTTTAAATTCCAATTTTTCAGAAATGGCCATAACGATTTTGTTTGAAATTCATATTTAGGATTTGTTTGATATGAACAAAAATTCGTTGAACTGAAGTTTATTAATGGGGAATTTTTGAAAATTCGAGATATTATCAAATGGCTATAACGATTTTGTTTAAAATATGTACCTTGGGATTGAAGGGTATGATAAATAATATTGTAGGCCTGTAAAAACTCGTTTATGGATAGTTCACTGATGAATGATTTTTCAAAAAAAAAAATTAAATATTTTAGAAATGCCTCCAAGGATTTTGTTTCAAATGGGTATCTTGGGAGTGTTTTAAATTACCAATAACACTGCATACTTGTCGCTAGAGTGAAAAATTGTTTAAGGGTAGTTTAAATATTACCTTTTAATTTGAATATTTAAAAAAAATTACTATAGCAATTTCGTTCAAAATGGGTATCTGCTAAATGTTTTACATTATAAATAATGATATATTTTGATTTTTCTAAAAGAAATCATTTTCTAGCAGTTTACTGATTACTGATATTTGTACAATTTGAATTTTTTTGAAAATACCTCTAACGATTTTATTTTAAATTGGTATCGGGGGACTATTTTATATGATTTTTAAATACATTAATTTAAGGGTTCAAAATTGTTCTTATATATTGAGTCCAAAATGGGTATATGGTTGTAGTTTTTCGTGATAAATAGGAATACGTTTTTATTTTTACAAATAACAATAATTTTATGGTAGTTCAAAATGACTTTATTTTTATTTTTGAAATTGAAAAATTATGTTAACAATTTGAGATGGAATTTATATATATTATATATTATAGTCTAATAGTCTATATATTCAGTGTTTATTGTGATTAACAAAATGATGTGTTTGTTTTTATGAGGAAAATTTAAAAATTAATAATTTACTGAAAACCCATTTTCAAAAAGTCACAAATTTTCAAAAAACTTGTATCATAAAATTAACTTTAATAAAGTAATTTGATAAATTTAATAAATTTTGTTCTAACTTCTAAAGTTAGAACAAAATTTTACAAAGGGAAATAACTTCCGTTTCAATTCAATATATCCCTCCACACGACTGAGAAAGAAGAGACCTAAAGTGTTTGAAGATACTGTTAAACAGTTTCAGTCCGAATCTGATAGGAAGACTTTTTTTTACAGTTACATAAATCACTAAAACAATTTTCGCTTAACCACACGCCAAATATGCTAAATACAGTCGTGGGTTTAACCTTTAATAGACAATATCATTGCCTAAAAATTAATAGTGATTATATGTAAAAAAAATTAAAAATCCTTACCGCAAAAAAAGTTATCGTTGTTTTTTTTTAAAGAGTCCTAATACCACACTTGTTTATTGCAATGCCTAGTAAGCAATTTCCAGATTTTGATGATATGTCAAATTTTTTCAGTACATCAAACAAACAATGCTCATGTGCACTATGTTCATGATCCCCTCGTTCTGGAAACAGGTTTTTTATTGGTCATTCTTTGTTTAGTTGAATAATTATAATTTTAAATACTAACAATATTTTATAAAAACATAAATACTCGTATATTAAATTTTGCAACGTTTTCGCAATGAGAAGATAAAAGTTGATAATGAAATTGGTTTCCTCCTTGCTTGTATGGATTTAAAATACAACTTCTTTTGATACACTAAAGTTGGACAGCATTGCATTGAGAGGGGGTAGCCATTACTTCTAAGGCAGATATAATAACTATATGAATAAATAGTATTCAACACGATGCAAGATTTTAGGTTTTTTAGCACCACGTCTTACTACCCGTTCGGTTTGTACGCACTTACGCTAATGTGTGATGGTAGGGTGATTGTGAGAAGAAATGGAGGACCTACTGTTTAACGTGGAATCCGAACCACGGTGGAGGCCTGGCATTCCTCACATTCACAAGTTGTGAAGTTATGATAATAGTTTTAGGGATGAGGAAATTTATATTTATAGGAAATATACCCATATTTGCGTGGAGGGAGAGTGTAAAACCCTCAGTACACCCAACCTAAATTTGAACCTCAATCGCCCTGTAATATTTATTAAAATTCACGCCATGAATTTTATATTTAAGAACTTTTTAAATCATTTTTAAAATCTATATTTAGAAATTATTTATACTAAAAAAAATTGATTGAAAATACACAATAATAATAGTTGCATTAGATCTAGGGTTTTTATTTTACCTTAAAATTCATCAAAACATTACCCAACACTTGTTGGATAAAATATTATTTAGTTTTTATTTGTAAAACTTACAATTTAAAAAATAAATTAATATACCATTTTTATGTACTTTTATTCTTTTAAATATTTGTTCAAAATAGCAGAATTTAAAGTTATTGTTCGGACCTCTAAATTGCAACCTAACAAGAGTTTTTATCTCTTCTACCGACATTAGTCAGGATCAAATTGCTCTGAGCTTGTATTTTTATCATGAAATTATTTTTATTATTTTATTGGAATGAATGGGAAGGCTAACTGTAAACTTCAATTATAAATCTGAGAAATAAATATAAATTTAAAGTGAAAAGTTATTTTTGAATTTTCCCCGTTTTCCATCCCGTTCCCGTGGGAAATTAATATATCCCGCCCGAAAACTTTCCGAAGTGCATCGTGACCCCTGTCAACAGGCTAACAAGAAGCTAGTAAGAGATAAATATCTTCGGTAAATTTCTTCCAGTTTTGAAAAATACGGGTCCCTCATTGGTTCAAATTCAAACTTTGTGACGAATTGCAGGAAGGCTGGAAGCGCTGAGTCACGGCACAGACTAGGTTATAAAAGTGTTGGACTAGGCCAGGAGGGGCACACTGATTTAAACTATAGTTAAAATCCTTGTAACTCTGATTAAAACTCTGGTTAAATTCCTTGTAGCTCTAGTTAAACTCTGGTTAAGCTCCTTGTAGCTCTGACTATAACTTTGTTTCAATCAGTTATAATTATTGATCATCTCTTGTGTTATGTTTAGCTAGAATTGTACCTTTTCTCAAAAATTGTATCTTTTATCTTGTTCAATCCCGTAAAATATTCTTCAATCTTGAGTAACAATAAATTTAACAAAATTAATGGAAAATTAACTAAGAAATTATAAATCCTATACTATCATATTTTTCAACGATCAGTTATATTAACGCAGACTTATTATTTTTCATATATTTTATTAATTATGAATAAAACCAAGGGATGAAATATCTTACAATAGGCAATAATGAAAATGTGTATGTTTGTCACTAGAAATCCAGTTTATTGCGAGACTTACGGGTAATACCACGAGCCCATTGTCAGGGTAGATCTCCTCTGTCTCTATTTGACACTTTTTATCCCCGTGACATTAAAAAACCTCCAACCCCTGGATCAGGACTGTTAGGGTGTAAGCGGTCAGCCGTGTACACATTTTACTAACACAGAACCCAGCAGCCGCATTTCCCTCCAACCAATCAAAAGCGTTTCCTGTGACGCGCGCTCTATGATACGATTTCTATTCGTGGAACAGTGCCTTAAAGCTGGAACTGTTTCATTAACAGCCGGCAAGGTTAGAGAACTATGTAGGTAGGAATAAAGTGTTATAAAATACAGCCATAGTTGATAACATTTTACTTTATTCTTATTATTGTCATTTTATGGGTTTTTTTTAGCACCGTGTCTTACTATCCGTTCAGGTTATACGCTTATGTAATAATTTCGCTAATGTTTTAGGGATTAGGGAGGTTATATTTAGAGGAGTTGTACCTGTATTTACGTGGAGGGAGAGTGAAAAACCATTGTGGGAAAAACACCCTCAGTACACCCGACCGAGATTTGAGCCTTGATCTCCCCTTCATCAGAAGTCTAGTCTCCTGTGAGGGTAGCGCCATAGACTATACTGCCACCGAAGCGGGATTATAGATAACAAAATTGATAGCTACAGATCACATGATTTAAAGTGAAAGTAGATCTAGTAACTTCATATTAGGTTCTTCCTATGAAAATTATACTATGGTTGATTGATTTAACGTGAAAGTAGAGGTAGTAGCTTCATATAAGGTTCTTCCTATGAAAACTGTTCTGTGGTTGATTGATTTAAATGCCTGAATCACACGACATTCTGTGAGTAAATATCCCAATACTGTATATTATGAGGTTTTTTCTTCCCAAAGATGAGTTTCCCCATACTTTACTGGCTGTTAGTGTATTTCCTTCGAATTCGTGTTCCTCCTTACTTTCCTTAAATTACGTAGTTAAAGTCGTTTATAAACAGTCCTAGCATCAGAACTTATACCAAAATATAGGTATTAAATTCCTTTGTTTTATATTTTATTTAATAGGAAATAATTTAAGTTAGTTTGAAATGTCATATTTTTTGTCACCGCGTTTGACTACTCATTATGGTTATTCGCGTATATACTAATTTTACTAATGTGTTAGTGATGAGATAGTATGAGTTTAGAGAAAGTGTACCCGTATTTTCATGAAGCGATAGTAGAAAAACATTTAGTCAAAACCTTCTTCAGTTCACTCTAGCATGATTCATACCCTGTCATCGGAATTCAAGTATATTACGAAAGTGACTCCTTAGATCATGAGGGCACAGAAAAGGGTACATTTCATTGTAAATCCATTCAAATTATATTAGAGTGTAGATAATGTATATAACATTTTAGAAAACATTCTAAAAATGGTTTAAAGTAAGGAGTGAATATAATTAAAAGTTAAGACTTAGATATATTATTCTCAATATATATATATATAATTAATTAATTAAGTTACTAAGTTGGATAGATGTAAAAAGTGATGTTGCAAGACAAAATATATGATTACGATTTACTTCTATTAAAAACAATATGTCAGAATATGAACATTAAACATAAAAACAATAATTCATCATCAACTTTGCTACATATAAGCTGATGAAAAGACTAAAAATATATAAATACACGTTAATAAAGTTGTTACAAAACTTACAAATTAACTATATAGTCTGGACAAAAGAATTTATTAAGTTTAAATAAATATTGAATCCAACTTAGTAACTTTATTAATTAATTTTTTTTATATATTTTGAGAACAATATATCGAAGTCTTAACTTTCAATAATGTGTATAAATTTGATTGATAATTCCTGTGGTCCCGCAGTCAACGACGTCAAGTTCGCAATAGGCTGGATCACTGAGAGGTGTTAAGGCTCAAATTTTGCCCTTGAAGTGATTTTATTCATGCGATTTATATATGTGATTTCACTAGGACCCACTAATACCTGTGTATTTCCCGAAAATTACCTTTCACGTCTCTACCTAGATAATCCATTATCATCCTTTGTGTTGAACGTGATATTTAAACAAATATATTGATACTATTTATAAGATTAATATAATCAATTGTTTTTCCATTTTAGTAATTGGATGGACTTATATATTATTTTAGATAGCTCCGAAATCTAAATGTATTATTCATAAAAAAAATGCATGATTTGTTTTAGATGTCAACCATAATATAAATCATTATACAGAGATGTTTAAATATTAATATTTAGCACCGCGTCTTACTACCCGTTCGGGTTATACGCTTAAGTACTAACTACGCTAATGGATTAGGAATTGGGAGGGTTGAATTTAAAGGAAGTGAACCCGCATTTACGTGGAGGGAGAGTGGAAAACCATTTAGGGAAAACCACTCCCAGTTCACCCGACCGAGATTCGAACCTCAATCTCCCCGGCCTCGGCGGTCGAGCTCAACACGACAGGCGCGTTAGCCAACTACGCCACCGAGGCGGGTATGTTTAAATAATATCACGTATATATCATATTCTGAAAATTGAAAAATGACACATGGACACGGGAATCGAACCCGGGACCCTTGACTTAGTACGCCAATGCTCTAACCACTGAGCTATCCAGAATTCGTCCCATGCTTAGGGTCATTGTTAACTCATATTTTAAGGCAGAGCCTATGATGGACGTGCGGAAAATCGTCGGCTACAAGTATGTGATTATATTAATATCACAAGCTATCAGATAACGCAGCCATCTTCGACTCGGTAGTTGGCTTTTTGCTGTAATTTGTACAATTATTATAATTGTACGGGATTGCACATTAAGAATTAAATAGACAAAGCTATTATTTATTCTTTTAGTGAGGATTACTCCAACTAGATATCATATTCTGAAAATTGAAAAATAACACATCCATCACAAATCCAACCTTAAAATATGAGTGAAGAATGACCGTGAGCACGAGACGAATCCTGAATAGCTCCGTGGTTAGAGCATTGGCGTACTAAGCCAAACGTCCCGGGTTCGATTCCCGTGTCCAGGTATCATTTTTCAATTTTCAGAATATAATATCTAGATGGAATAATCCTTACTAAAAGCATAAATAATAGCTTTGGCTATTTAATTCTTAATATCACCTATGTTAAGAATTTATTGAATCTTCAAGCAGTTGAAAATTTTCTAACTACTAGAAAAAATTGCTTAAATATATTTAAAGGAAAATTCATTCTCATTAAAGTATAATTGTATGGGTATTTTTTGTTCATTTATATTCAAGATATCTACTCTTTTAAAATAAAGAAGTGACTCTAAGCACTACATAACAAAGTTAGTGCTTACAAAATATTTAGAATTGCGAACGGAATTTTAGAAAAACAAATTTTCACAATCCACCTATATTAAATAGATATGGGGGAGGGGTTTTAGTGTATTTTTTAATAATATTTTTAAAAACCTATTATTGAATATACTTCTACAAAAAAAACTAATCTATTTCTCATAACGAGGAATGTGCGAAGGGTGCACTTGTTTCCGTTTTTTGTTGATGATGGCATTGACGTCCACGTCGATGCGAGACATATTCAGCTGCAGAAGTTCGACCATAATTGCAGGTTATTTTTAATTTGATTTATATTCCTGCTATCACCTTATAATTTTCCCTTTTAAATATTTTTAACTTTTCCATTCCTTCATGATTTTCTATTTTCAAATAATTACAAATTTCTCACTCTTCAAAAAAAAATATTGTTGTTCCCCTTAAAAATCATCTCACGGCCCACAGTTTTGACCCACAGTGTCCCACAGAGTTTCCTTTATTTTAGTATTTTTAAGCCCATACTATTAAAATTCATATTTAAATTTAAATTTTACTGTGCTCTAGCATTACAGCAATTTATTTAAATGAACTGATAGCTTGTAATCTTTTGAATGTTATTATAATATTAAATCTAGTTGAGTTTACTTCTTGAATGTATGTAAATGTGCTTAGAAAGTACAGACATTACTGTACTCCTCCCTCATTTCATGAATGTTAGATGTGGTCACTCTTGTAATGAATAATTCCTTGCCACAAAAACAATTGTTTAAAGCGACAGAAAAAACGTGTAGAAATTAAACAACAACATGTTTGACTCCAGCTCTGTAAAGTTCTCTACTTGTTCAACAAGTGACCAATAAGTAATGCCATTCTCATTTACTGTACATAAATGAACGACAAACATTGTCATGTACTTTGGTTTTTTACTATTAGATTTGTTTTGTTTTTCCTGTAGCTACAGTACATCTGTTTAAAACTAACAGATTTAATTAACTAATCTCTGTTCAAATTTATATAGTACGATGTTTCATTTCAAGAGGACTAGACCTGTTAAACAATAGAAACAAACAATAATTAGTTGTTAAATTCATGTATACAAATCTAACAAATTGTCACTGCTCCATTTTAAAATAGGTCGAATACAGGTCTAGGGACTGTGGATAGATTATATGAATTCAATTAATTGAGTATTGACTTGTTCTATTATAACGTGATATTTTGTGGAGTAGTGTAATATTTAGTACTATCTTTTTTTCTCTTCATATGTTTATGTATATGTACAGTAACTGTGCAAGATAATTAATTACACTAATTGAGTAATGATTAGTAAGGTATAGTGGATTATATGTAATCGAATTTGTATATAGAAATAGTAGGAAACCCATTAAGGAAAACCACTCGCAGTACACTCAACCAAGTTTTTAGATCTTAAATTCCCGCCACTAGGAAATCAAATTATATGAGCCTGACAGTTAGTCCACGTGTTCACTCATGTGTGTAAGTGTACTATTCTATGTTAAGTTGAGTTGGCAAACAATTTTTAATTCATCCTCATGTTAGCATTAAATATATTATAAATATAACAAACCCTGGTAATTAAAAAAAGGACATAGACAAAAATTACATTGGGACATATTATTATTATTATTATTATTATTATTATTATTATTATTATTATTATTATTATTATTATTAGCACCGCGTCTTACTACCCGTTCGGGTTATACGCACTTACACTAATGTGTAATGGTAGGGTGATTATGAGATGAAATGGAGGACCTACAGTTTAACGTGGAATCTGAACCACGGTGGAGGCCTGGCATTCCTCACATTCACAAGCTGTGATTAATACACGTCTTGTCAGAGGTGAAGGAAGGGTTTGGCATTCAGATAAATCTGTGCCGGGACCGAGGATTGAACCCTGGACCCTCAGCACAGAAGTCTGACACCTTACCCCTAGACCACCAGGTCACCCATTGGGACATAAATATGACGATTGTGGTCAGTATTATGTGGAGATATTTTTACTTACTGTTAATTAATAAATAAAAAATATAATAAATAAAACAGTAAATTAAAAATATGTTTTTACGTTAAAAATGTAAAAGAAGCAAAAATAATTTTAAGTAAAAAAAGTTTAAGAAATAATTAAAATTTACAGAAACTATAAATACCATGGAGTAAATTTTATGTGTTTTTTTGCAAATGAAGCTAGTCTATATTAAATAGAATATAACTCCCTCACCGTATAGACAATGAATCAAAGAAATGAAAAGGATTTTTAAAATGTCACTCCTTCACAAACGCCGCGAGATTTACAGAACTGGCAATTTACTCAACATGTATGTATCTCAACATGCATTGTATCTCAATTTTAAAGGCGCTATATGAAAATGTATTTGTTATTTTACAATCGCCGTGAAATGAAATTGTTTCAATTCGTTAGATACTATTGTAAGGAGGACTGCGATAACTTTTGAAAGGAGCCATGCAAATAAAACACTGTTTATCTAGGAGCATAACTAAAGAACGGTGACCCAGCAATTATTTTTATTTTAATATTATTGAAAAGAACATTATATTGAAATTTTACAAAATAATCATATTAATATTATTAGATATTCTCAAACAATGTAAGGAAAAACGAACAAGGACTTATTTTAAAGTCTCACAAGTGACTACGTCAGCAAAGGCGTCAGTCTATAATTATATGATTTTCTGCTGATGGAGGAATCGAAGTTTTAGTTATTTTTAGCTGGTCTTATTTCTACCACGTCTTAGTATCCGTTAGCGCTGTACCCATATCCTAGGTGATTAGGATATGAATAAGGTAGTTAGAATTTTAGAGGCAATTCACTAACATTTGCGTGGAGGCAGTGTGTGAAACCATTTAGGAAAAACCACTCTTGGTATTTGGACCCCGATCTCCCCGTCACTGGTAATTTGGTAAATTTTGAGAGTGATGAGTTAGAGAAAGCGAGCAGTGATGCGGGTGAGGTTTAGGTAATGATAGGGTGTAGTAAGGTATATTTTTACTAAATTGTTTCCTATTCATCTCTACACAAATGCGGATACACTTCCTCTGGCATTCTATCTTCCACATATTTACCCCATTACTATAAAAATGCGGATAGTTCAGATAAATAGTAATATGCTGTGTACACAAACACAAAATAGTTGTGATGTATTACGTGAACAAAAGCTATGATTGAAATATAATTTAAAAAAAAATATTTTTCCCTCCAGCCTCTGAAATGTCAAACCAGAAAAAAACTTATATTTCATTTAAAAATCTTATACAATCAAGAACCTTAAAATTCATCAAATATTTTACTTTAAATAACTATTATATAAATAGTTTTGATATGGCTTTTTTTTTAGCACCGCGTCTTACTATCCGTTTGGCTTAAACTAATTACGTTAGTGAGCTAGGGTTTAGTTAGGTTGAATTTGAATCTAGAATTAGTGTACCCATATTTATGTGGAGGAAGAGTGTAAAGTAATTTAGGAAAAACCACCCTCAATACATCTAACCGAGATTCAAACACCGATCTCCCCTTGATTGGCATCTCAGTCTATTGCGAAAGTGATACCCTGAACAATGCGGCCACCAAAGGGGATTACACCAACTTTGGTTTAATTGCTAGGATGTATCAAGAAATATAATTTAAATTTATATAGCTACTGGGGATATACACTATAATTTATTTTATTTTGAAATGATTAAATCACAGATTAAATAGTAAATTAAAATTAATTCGGATTTGAAACCTTTAATCCATCCTTTAAAATAGTTATATGTAGTTCTATTTCTAAATATAGAATTATGTCAGCAGGTTATTTTCAAGATAACTTAACATAGGACAGACTAACAGAATGTTATTAGTGGTTTTACACATAACCGAGAGGTCAAGGGGTTATTTCCTCAAAGTGCACTTAAAATTGCCATTTTCCTAACGATTTATTATTTTATTTCCTGCTAATGTTTGATTTACTCAAAATGAACCCTCTTTATCTTGTGTTCTTGGATTGGAAACGCATGAAATATGATACAAGCTGAGGTGCTTCATACTTTGCCCCCGGATTTTAAAAATATATCTGATACAACCCCGCAATACTCGAAACATAACGGCCTGGTCAGAGCAGAGCAGACAACCACCCCTTCTCACTCCAAGTCACTAGCTGTCTGTCCTTGAAACCATAAATCTGTCGCCAGTGGTTTTGGCATGTTTGTAAAGCTTATCGCCCTGACAAGTCAACATCTCTGTTTAGGGATTGTCCCTTGGCTCTCCACCGTTTTCAAGTCAGTGTAGCAAGTGCTACTATTGATGAAACAATTTTTTTTTCAGTGTGGCTGAGTGTAATTGTATTTAATGTCTTTAGGGATGTGTGAAGTGTAATAATAGTAGAAAGACAAATTTTAATATTTTAAAAAATGGCCCCACAAAAGTTTAAAGATGGCAGAAGATATGTAAAAGTCAAAAGGAATCAGCATCCCAAGGCAATTAAAAGCCTTTACGAAGAAATTTGGAGAGCCCAAACCGCTAATAAGTAGGTGAAACGACTTCAAACATATATTATGTTATTGAAATTAAATAATTAATTTTTTTGACAATTCTTTCGAAATCTGGAACCAAATCCGGAACCTCCTACTTAGCAAGTCAATATCTTACCATTGAGCAATCTAGGTCTAATCCTGTGTTAGGGTAATTTATCGCTCATATTTTAAGGATTAGTCGGTAATAGATGTGTAAAATCGTCGGCTATTTAATAACAATCAGAAACACACTTCATCGTTGATCCATGGTAGCTTTATGCTGCCGTTTGAATCATTTTTACTAATTTTAAATGGTTTCTTGGATATAATTTGTAAAGCAGAAGTCACCAACATTTATTTAGCTGCGGACCACATAAATGTTTTACCAAGACGCTGTAAACCACTTATTAACTATTTAGCAAATAATTTTAGAAAATAATTTTAAGAATGACCTTGAACAAAGAATACAGCGTGAGATGAAAGCCTATATTTGAGTTACGTTAATATGCATGCACAATTGTGCATATGTTAAATAAATAAAGATAGATTACTTTTAGTCATATTAGCCATAAAATGAAATTTGTAGGTTAATATATTAATATATAATGTTACTTTTTACCTTTTCACACTTTTCTGGTTAAGAAAAAAATAGTAATTGCCAAAAAAATTAACTCGAGATTTTGATGAATGCGACGTTTCATGACACTCTGAATCCGAAAAAGTATTGTTTTTTTAAATAATGTCAGTCTGAATCTCTCACCAAAGATGAAACTATTTTACCTTTTGGGATAAAACTTGGGACGTGGGGTTTTCATAAGATTTCTCAGAGAATTTTTTTTAAATAATTTGTCCAACCCTAAAATTAATGGTATTATTTTGTACTTAAGGGTGGAAAGAGAAAAATATATTATATCAAACTCGACTCGATTAAAATTCGTATATATGTATTGTTTAATATTAAAACAAAATGGAAGTTCTCATTTCCTCATGAAAATAACTTTGAAGGTAATTTACACTCAAGGAAACTTCCAATTTTTATCGTATCACCGCATTTCTTTGGAAAATCCGGCCTATTGCAAAAGGCACCCTCAATTTATAATGATCCACGTTATTTGGAAAATAATATTATATTTTTCAATCAGCCTGATAATTTTTAAGCTTATTGCAATGAGACCATACAGCCTTAAGCTATTAAGGAAATGCACCTTTGTTCGTTCAATCAGTCTAGTTGATTACAGGCTTATTGCAATAAGCCCGAGATAGTAAAGGCTTATTAAAAAGTCTACAGCAGGGGTTCCCAAACTATGGGACGTACAATTATTCCTGTTGGTACGCCGTGAGAAGCCAAACAAATTAAAGTAGTAAAAAAATGGACTCATAAAATCTAATAAATATATTACGACCCTGTCTAACCTAAAGATTCACTCAGTGTTTGTAGGGGTGGCAACATTGATTAAAGCTAATAATATAATAGCTAAGGTTTATTCCAAAATGATCATCTACTTGTATATAGACACATCAGAGTTGTAGGCTTAACATCAAATTATATGTGGGCCTCGTTTCATAAGTTAGGCATCAACATTCGTATATTTAATTTCGTAATATTGAACTAACATTTAAAAGTATATTTATATATGTATATAAATATATATATATACATAAATATAAGCTATATGTAAATATAAAATAATGTGTAGATAGAAAAATCATGTGTGTGTACAAAAAAATATATGTATGGATTTTTATAAACATAAGAAATAAGCACAATTTATTTGAAGATACCGTACATATTGGATGTTCAATTTACTTTCTCCTATAGATTGGTAACTGTGCAAGATATTTTTAATTAAATTATTATTATGGAAAGCTTAATTTTTCTCATACTTTAAATCATTGCTTAACCTTTTTATCTAAATTGGTGCTACTATAATGATTGTGATTTAATTATTCAAAATAAAATAGTTTTGTAAATACTCAAAACCATTCTTCTTTTTAAAATCAGCTGGAGGAGGAAGATAGGTATTTACATTCATTTCCTTATATCACTTGCCTACTCATAAAAAGAAGACAAACAGACGGGCGAGTTGGTGGAACTGACATTGGCACGCGTATTATTTATTTATGTTCCCGCGCGGTTGGCGGGCTTGGCCCTACTTGCCCGCTGTCCACAATATGAAGGACTGTGTGGCTCTGATAAAGTCGTTTAGACGGCGTGGGGTGGCCAGTATATGAAACGACATAGCTTGCACATTTACTCACGTCACGAACGATCCAAGGAAAAGTGGGTTAAGTCACCAAATATTTCATGGATCTATTTTCGAGTATTTAAATAGGTTTTTTTGTTGTTTCATTACAACGTTTAATACGTGGGCTATTAACAACTCTACACGCACTTATGGGCACGCGGATGAAGATGACAGTATTATCTTAACTGGTTTGCTTGTGATGAAGTCTAGGTTCAAAACTCAACTGGGTGAAGAAAGAGTGATTTTTCCTAAATAGTTACCGAATCTCCTTTCACAAAAATGTGGATACAGAACCTCTAAAATCTACCTTCCTCATCCAAATTTCGTTAGTGTGAATAAGAGGACATCCCGGAAGGATAGTAAAACGCAAAGCACAGAAAAAAGTTTCAAAAATTTTCATCCTGTTGATATGCATTTTTTTACTAGAATAAATTTTAAAAACACAAATCATCTTTCATCATATTTTTTGCATCGTAATATTCATACATAAGTTTTTGAAGCTGTAATTTTACTGTACAGTCAAGTATTAAATTACATTTATTTTTAGCTAATAGATGTTCTTATCGTCATTTTAAGAAGGAGGAAATAGAGCTTTTATTCACAACAGCTTATGAGCTTAGGTTTATTTTTTGCACACTACAACAACAATAAAATAGAAATATTAGCCTAGCAAAGCGTATTTTAAAAGCTATTTGCCTTAATAAAGTGGATACTTTCCTGTGAAATTCCTTTTCTGAATTATGTTTATTGGTACTGTGTTTGTGAGCTTGTGGTAATTACGTTTTCCTACAATTTTTAACCTTTTACACGACATTTCTGTTAAAAATAAAATCACCCCGCCCTTTCTATCATCGATTCTCTTAAAAGCTTTGAGGTCTATCAAGAGCAGTACGATTGATACGTAATTGGCACAAAGTAGAAATAGAGTGTGGTATTACGAACCCAATTCTATTTCTTACGCAACAAAAACCCCAATTTCAATTTGGAAAATATTATTGACCTTAAAGTTATTAGCAGAGTATTTCTATTCTCACAGAGAGTTATTTATGATATGCTCGTTCAGACGATTCAAAAATCAAATTAACTAATCATAGGGAATTTTAAATAAATGTACCAGCATTTACCTTCAAAATCAGAGTTAGGTTATGTAGAGCTTCGGCTGGGTGCACTTGGGGTAGTTTTCCCATCCCCTCCTCAAACTATAGTGGTAAAATCTTCTCTAAAACTACTCTCATAATTCCTTACCCTTATAATAAGTCAATGTTTAAAGTACTAATATAAAAATAAAAATAAAAGGGGTTGAAAATCTTTATTGGAGAAAAACTCCAACTCAATTGAGAGTGAACCATAGTTTCTCAGTACAAAATTTGAGCAGGAGGGTAAATCCTTAAAAATTGATTTCCTGTCTAGTAAAAAAAAAGAAACCTTTTAGAATTCACGAGAAAAGTAAAACTACGGTTCCTAGAGTGCAAAACGTAACTATTCATCGGAACAGGGAATGCTTGGCAAAACATACGCTACGATGTATGTCGTTGATTAATGTTGTTGATTACTTCAATTGATGGCTATATCGGATTGTCAATTTGGCACGTGATTCATTCTCTGGCTGTTGACATTAAATTATGAGTTTATTAGTTTCCAATGAAACAAGGTTGGTAAGTTTGAAAACGTGGTTGACAGATGAGTTTTTTTTATCATTCAAAGAATATTGGAGTTTAAATTAATGCGTTTACGTGCATGTATGAATGATTGTATGATTGAGCTAGTTTGAATTGTGAGGCCGACCAACGAATTAGGTTAAGTGAAATAGTAAATTGGTTTGCTGGTGAACTGGTAAGACGCGTTTCAAAACTCGTATAACTTAGATAATTAATACAGCTAGAACCAGAATTCGCATATCATCATTCTAACGTAGTTTTCATTTGAAAACAGGGAAATTTAGACCAGTGAAACAATTTAACAATATGTTTAAAATGCAACAAAATTTGTATATAATTATTTTAAACGAAAAAAGAAAAAAATTCAACGATCTCGAACTCGCTTTTGTTTAGTGAATAACTTGATACGTTTTCTGGTTCGAACTTATTCTTGTAAATGCTATACACCGGTATATTCGGCGTGATGTGGGCTCTTAAGGCCGATTAATCTGGAAATTAGATAGATGATATAAGGTGTAACTTGATTTAATATAAATTAACTTTGTGCATGTATTCAAAATAAATAATAATTCATTGAAACATTGAACATAGTTAAAAGAGTTGTGACAGGATGACTTTTTTTAATATAAAAAGTGATTCAATTTTGATTGAATTTTTAATAAAGCGTTTTCAACTTGAAAATTCTGAGTTCACCATGACCAATTAAAAATAATGGATTAAGTTTAAATTTAACCATTCTGTAATATTATATATAACTTAACACCAAATAAAACTTGTTTTTCCACGTGTGTGCCTTGTGTCTTTGGTTCAATCACCAGTTAGGAGCAATTGGATGAGGGATAATTTCCCACTATGTGGTTTTCTCTACTCTCCACAAAGCAATGATCATGTATTTACTTAATGTTGACTCTATTTATCCCAATATATGGTTTAGGTTGCAGACAGCAATATATTTTAATTAAGCGTACTAAATAAATTATCTGAACTGCTTTGTAAAACGAAATACGTGCCATATTTAAAGCACGACCAAATAATAAATTAAGAGCCAGACTAGCCCAATTTAGTGGCTGCATGGTCTAAGGCGTCACTCTTGCAATAAACTGGACTTCCGATGACGGGGAAATCGTGGTTTGAATCCAAGTCGGGTGTACTGAGGATGTATTTTCCTAAATGTGTTTCCATTCTTTCTCCACGGAAATGCGTGTACATTTAATCTCTATTCTATCTTACTCATCCCTAACACCTTAGTGTGTTCATCATTTCTACGTATAGTCCGAATGGGTAGTAAGATGCAGTGATAAAATAATAATAATTACTATTATTATAAAAAGAACCAAACTAGAAGAATGTGGGTGTATCAATAAACTCAATTATAGAATTTCAGCACGTTGTCATTTATGTAAATATAATTGAAATAAATTAATTTAATTAAACCGATTCGCGTTCTACCTTTATAACAGGCGCGCAATACGACGCCACAATCCCTTTGATGTAGCCTATGTCTCGCACATCGTGTTTTTAAATCGATAGCCAAGGGGTGATTTGGGGGATTCCGAACCACAAAAAAGTTGTGAAAAAAAATACTGCCATATTTAAGGTTGTCTTCCAACAGTATTCACCTAAAATACATTGTGTAAGGAAATTTTGTAATTTATGTAATACAAAGAGAATGATTATTTTAGTTCAGTTTAAATTAACTGACAGATTTTTTTTAACCATGGAGTCCAACCTAACAAGACCTAACCTTCCATGCGTCTACCAAGGTTAAGTTTTGTTTGGTTGAGTAATATTGACGTGATCAACCTGTCGTAACAGGATTAAAAACTAACGATAGTAATATAAACAAAGGGTGTGCGGGGATACAAAAGCTTTGAATTATCTTCGAATATTTTCGTCGGCTTCTATTTGTTTTTGTAAAAAAAAAAAAAATCTAGTTAAAAAACTTTCAAGTTTTGACAAAAAATATTGATAGCTAAAATATACATTTGCTATCAGGTATTTTTTTAACACCGCGTCTTACTACCCGTACGGGTACTATCAGTTCTTGCCACGTTTTACTTTTCTGCACATTACTATTAAAGTTAAAGCGTGTATAGATTTTTCAAAATTGTGTAATAATAACTTGATTTTCAGTTTTGAATAAAATATCTTAAATACATATTTTTGAAATTAAATATTTAGTAAATAATATTTCTGGTATTACGGTGGATAAATATATAAAATGATTTTTTTTATGAAAACAAAACATTGATAGCAAATACTATAACATAGATGTTACTTCAAGAATATTAAATACATTCAATTTAGCTTTGCATCAGATACAAAAATGTAGTTCTCACACCCCTAATATAAAATAACTCCACTCATATTTATAAAACAAATACATTCATTTTAAAGCTATGTTTTATGACTCATTAATGTACAAACAAAATTATGTCTAATAAGTCTTGGCACATGTGACATCAAAAAAAAAAATATTTTTTTTTAGCTATCGATGTGTTTTGTTTTAGAATGACCCCTTGAGGGAAGGTTTCCAAGAGTATCACGCAGACAACAATCTCGACCCTGATGACAGCGTGGTGCGACATCTTGATTCCATCGGTAAGTCGCGTTTTTACTATCGCTCTAGTATTAGTAATGTACAACTGTTTACTGAACTAGTTCTCCTACGTGTACAGTACAAGCACATCTTTTAATATGTATGAATGCTTAATTTATTTTATCTTGTGTTTTTTTGTTACGCTTATATGGTTGTTTAAACTTAATTAAGCCTCATATGTTTCATAATAAATACAAAAGATGTATAAAAATTGTCGAATGCGGACCTATCAGGGGAGATTTCTTGTCCAAAATAAGTTTAAAGTGTTTGTAAAAAAACACGTCACACATAGCTGCTTTGTCAATATGTTGAGGTGAAATATAAATCACTGTGAGATAGAATATTAATTATATCGATTTTTACTGTAAGATATTCAGAAACAAATATGCTGAATAATACGGTGCAACACAAAGACTTTCTCTTTTGTCTTAAAATAGAGACATTTACTAAAAACTTTTAATATTTGTGTGACAAAATAATTGGTGCAGAAACACTTATCCAAAGAGCATAAATAAAATAGTATAGGCTGCTACAGAAACCTTGAGAAGAGGGGAAAATCTGTCCTCTAAAGAGCATAACAATCAATTTCACATTTTTAAAGAGCTCCATAAAAATAATTATATATATTTGCTTATAGCTCAGAAATTATTGGTTTTATAAAAATATATTTCAATAAAATATTTTTAATTTTAATAGTAATAGGCCTACATTTCTACAATGATAGAGAATTTACTATCTCAAATAGTTGTGGAGATAGGATAAAAATTGTAAATTCAGGCTTATCTAATGTACCTTTAAATTCATTTTCATCAAAAAATGAAAATCGCTTTGTTTGGTTTGCTAAACAGTGCCTGAATACAAAATAGATTAAAATTTGTTAGAGCGGACTTCGAGAAAATCTTTTTTTTTTCTCTCTTTGCCATTTAGTAAACTATCCATAATTTTAGGGTTATTTATCTAATTCAATTAACTCACAGGGAGACCTTATGAAAACTAAAAATACCAAGTTTTAGCCCAGTCGGTAAAATGGTTACGGCTCTGGGCTGAGATTCAGACAGACGGCAGCACAAAAACAACTTTTTTTATTTGTTTCTGGAGGTCATAAAACGTCTACATTATTATCAAAATCTCGAATTCAATTTTTTTGACGATCAAAAGAATTCTTTCTCCGAGGAGACGAGATAAAGTAAAAAGAAGTTAATTATCTGGATTTGTTTTAATATTCGACAAGTAACAAGGATACCATTTATTAGATAAATACATTTGATAAAAAAACAAGTTTGCTTATACATTTGTTGTCAAATGGAGAAATAATAGATACAGGATTTTTCAAAATACACACTCAAGTATATGTTCTAAATTAAGTTAATTTAAATACGTTTATTTTAACAATTTGTAACTATTGTTTCCTTTAAAATGTTTTCATAACACGAAATTATTACCTCAAATTAATTAATATTACCTGCATTTATCTTAAATCAACACTAGATATTGAGGCAGTCTTGAAATGTTGGGTCTGGATTAACTGGAGGGTGTACTCAAAGCATGTCATTTCAAGAAATTAAAATGGCAACATGTTGATAACTAGTTTCAAACCGTCGTATAGTAGTATACTTTATTTAACACCACATCTTACTACCCGTTCGGATTAAATGCCTATATACTATTTACACTAATGGGTTAGGTATTGGGAAAGCTCGATATGGAGGAAGTGCACCCACATTTACGTGGAGGGAGATTGGAATAGCATTTAGGTAAAACCACCCATAGTGCACTCGACTGGGATCGAGCCCCGATATCATTGTATTTGGCAGTCTAGTCCAACCCAAGAGTAGCGCGTTAGACCACGTGGTGACCGAAACGGGTAATTACAATATTATATTTGGTTATATTTTGATAGAGTTTGCGGGTTCAGAACTATTGTCTAAGGAATCCTAGTAGAGCATGATAGTGGTTTCATAACCGATCTCCTGGAACTTGCTTATATTGTTGTTCACCAAGTGGACTAACTTAGCCGTTTTACCAAGCAGAGACTTTGATTGGTATCTTCTACTCCAGGTACCTGCACTAATATTTTAGTTTGTCCTTACTTTTGAACACTGACCTCCCTTGTACCCAGTTTACCCAAACGTGCCTGAATTTTATTTATTGATTCTACAGTTACTTCACCGATTAAAGAATGTTTTTAAATTAGCTTTATGAAAAAATAAAATTATTAAAGCATCTTTCTTATTTAGTTCTAAATTGGTATTTAATTTACTAATCAACGTTGAAGTTCTATATAGTCATCATTATAATTTAAAGTTACAACTACTTGTTCGTTGCCTTGTACATTGGATTCAATATATTTTGTTAATAGAGTTTCTCTTATCTCAACGGCCAACATGCCAAATTTTTCTTTAAAGTAAAAGTCTAAGTCTATAATAAGGTCCCATTTCAGGTCAAGACCTAAGTTTATTCTTTTTTTAAATAAAAAACATATTATAATATATAAAGTAAAGTTGCTTATTCCTTGCAATAATTTGACTGGCGTTCATTTCTACCCACACTAATGAAATCCCTTGCGGGTGATTGATGTTAATTATAACATCCGTTTTAAGGTAAAGAAATTCTACACCATTTGACATTATAAAATATATTGAGGGTGAAGATTCGCATGACAAAAGCTATTCAAACCTTTTAGACTGGTTTATAAATAATAAATCGTCATGAATTTTTGGAACGAATTATAAAACACAACTTTAATAATATTAATTTGATGAATCTAATACAAACATTATATATATATATATTTGGAATTTTAAATTGAATTTATCTTTCTTTAAATTGGTGCCACTTTACACAAATAGTTCGCGCTAGAATTTGTAAATAATTGTGTAGATTAAAGTGAGAACGTGAGCTGGATATATAAATGTTAATCCCATCTCTCCTCTGGTTATAGATGTTGTTTATTAATTTGAGATATTTAAAGTGCACTTTCTGAACCGACTGATGTTATCATAACACGATAATTTCTATGAGCGAGAGAGAGAGGGTCCACCGATTTTGGCGGTAAAGGGGTTTTCATATAACTTACAGGGTCCTTTTACATGCCAGAATCAACATGGAACCAATGGTTCTACTTCCACTTCAAAAGAAGTTTTACTATGACTAATTATATTTCAAGAAAAATCTGCTGACTCCGGCTAGGTATGAGCCCACGAACATCGGGCACTGAGGCAAGCACTTTACCCTTAGACCAACGAGGATGAACCCTTTAGATGGTAGTGGTGTGCTTCATCTGGAAGATGATGCTGCCTTCAAAGCAAGTGTCATTGTTGATGTATTTTATTTGTGAATACTTAATTTAATGTATACAGCTCGTATACTACGAAAGGTATCAAACTTACCTTGTTTGTTCCCACTATCGGGCAGCTTATATGATAGGGCCATAGTGGAAACCATCAATTTAAGATTGTAAGCATTCACAGTTAACGGGATTTGCATTAATTTAAATAGAAAATTGATATGTTTGATAGTATTTATTTATTGCAATAGATTTTCAATTAAATTAAATATAGTTTAAATATTACACTCGGACATGGGAGTTGTACCCGGGACTTTAGTTTTAGCACGCTTATGCTATATCACTGAGATATCCGGGTATATTTCCATGCTCAGGGCCATTCTTTAGTAATAGTTTAAGGCAGAGTCTGTGATGGCTATATTTTGAGATGCTATTTTTATTGTTTAAAGAAAACAAAATTGATTGAATTATAAAGCCTTTTATCTTCTTGTGTATGATCATTTGTGTGTAATTTTTAAATAAATTTAAAACAGGCCTACACTATACATTTGAATAAACCTTCTTACCTAGACATTGATCTATAAGTATAACAATAGTATTTATTTTTTGGTAGTTGGATTGAGGTAAAATTAGGTTTGTAGCTTTGTTAGTTGTACCAGTATTTGTAGAACACCGCAACAATACGTATCTTAGTGGAAGTACCAAAAGTTTCTAAAAAATATAACCAATCTTCTTTTTTGTTACTAAAATAATAAAACAAAATAATTATTACTGTTTCTAAAACTAAGAATTTAAGTACTCCAGGTTTTATCAAAGAGCTCTAGAGATTCTAAATTTCAAAAATACGAGAGCTACCCTCATGTTATTTGAGTTTTTGTTGATGTATTTGTACCGTTCACCACCTCCAACTCTTAACAGCTAGAGGCCACAATAGCCGAGAAGAGGGTAGGTGGAATCTATAAGGAATTTAATGTAGCAAAAATAGGAACATTTGCAAGTCCAAGAAATAAATGGTACGGAACTCCGCACGGACTTTCTCACTCTATTGTTTAAAAATGGAAATATTTAATCAAAACTCGAAATATATGTGAAACGAAATAATATACACTAGCAACCCCAAACATAAATTTCACTATATTTATGTTAAACATTTTTTGCGTCCAGGTTTTAAATTTAATAATTTTATTTTTAAATAATTAATGTCCTCATTTGTATGTTTGAACCGATAAAAAAAATATCAATATTGGGTCCACAAGGTTCAATACTTCGTATTAAAATTTAGACTTCCGCTTAAAATTTTTGACATTTTATTAGGTGTTGCACATCTTCATGTCATCGCATTGCTATTAAATTCCTCATTTATAAATTTTGACCAATAAAAAATGTAAATATTGATTATTGAGTCTAAAATGGAGATAGATCATTGTTGTACATACATTTCTCCTAAGAGGTTTAAGGAAAAATAACATACTTTTTGAAAGACTTACTTATTTACTTACTCTATAGCATTGTAGAATTATTGCGTTAAAACGCGTATCACCTTACAACTAAAGCTCACAAAATTGTATTAATATATTTGCCAATATCTCAGAAATTGTTGGTTTTATAAAAATCTATTTCATATAAAATTTTCTTATTTCTAATAGTACTACAATTTCGCAATGATAAGTTATTTAGTATATCAAATATTTGCGCAGATACGGAAATTTCCGCTTCTGTAAAGTACCCTAAAATTCATTTTCATGAGAAAATGAGAATACTCAGTTTATTTATAGGCCTAATCTTGATCAACGCCTGGATACGAATTTTAATCAAAATCGTTATAGCCGATTTAGAGAAAATGGATTTTTTCTCTTTTCGCCCTTTATTAAACTACTCTTAATTTTAAGTTTAAACAGACACACAGAGAGAGACGGCATTGCAAAGACCACTTTTTAGGATTTGGGGGGTAATGAGACGTCGACATCCATCAACATTTCAGGTTAGATTATTTTTTACTGTCGCAATACTTTACCTTCGTGTTCGAAAAGTTTATATATATATATATATATATATATATATATATA
>CABFWO010000678.1:20917-30977 GCA_902155825.1 Timema genevievae | reverse complement strand
ATATATATGTATATATACTTATAGATTGAAAGTTATTGGTTTTATAAAAATACGTTTCAAATAAAATATTTGTATTATAAATAGATCAACATATTTGTAACGATAAGTAATTTCATATCTCAAATAGTTTCAGAGATATGATAAAAAATAATAATTTACGCATCAGACCGGAGCCTTTAAAGTAATTTTGCCGAAATATTGAGAGTAGCCATTTTGTTTGTAATATTTATAAATGTTTTGAAATTAAATTTAATCAAAATAGTTATAGCCGTCAAAATCGACTTTTTCTCTTTTCGCCCTTCAGTAAACTACCCTTAATCTTAGGGTTAGATATCCTATTCCAAAAACCTCTTGGGACAGCCCTGTGAAGACCCTAGAGACTAAGTTTTTGACCGATCGGTAAAATAGCTTAGGCTCTAGTTGGCGGCACAGACAGACAGAAATTCAAAAACCACTTTTTCGGATTCGGGGGTCATGAAACGTCAAGTTTAATCAACATCTCAAATTCGATTTTTTTGACAATCACAATAATTTCTCTATCTGTAAGATAGCGAGAAAGTAAACATTGTAATATTTATTCAAGGTAAAACAACAGAGGTAAATAAATAATACATGGCCTCACAAGGCGAACTGGATTGTGTTGAAAAACATATAAATATGGCAGAGACTGCGCTTGCGCAGTACATTTGAGATATATTTCACAATCCCAAAGTAATAGTAGTCCTTGACGAAGTCTACGTTTAAAACAAACGAGTAATAACATAAATTATTCATGTATATGAATTATTTTAGAAGAGACTCAATAATAATAATAATAATCAAAAATCGTTAATATCATAATAAAGAGCTTAAAGAGCTCCTCTACTTTGTTAACCAAGCGGCTGAATCACCCTTGTGACTTCAAACTAAACAAACAGATTAAATCATTAAACCTTTGAATATTTATTAAATTAACAAAGAACATCAAGCGCTTGAAATATAAAGGTATAAAGTATTTCCATTATTGGAATATCAAAGAGCTTAAATTCCAACTAAACAAATAGGTTAAACCATTAACCCTTTGAATCCTTACTTTAACAATAAAGAGCTTAAAGAGTTCCTCTAAACAGTTAACAAAGCGCCTGAATCACCCTTGTGAATTCCGACTAATTCATTAAATTTTAGGATTAAATTTAATTTCAAATATCAACCCTGATCAAAATAAATTACACAAAGGTTTGACTTCCCGACATAATTCAAACTTCTGTGAAACTATTGCTTCCACCACCTTTGGAGTAATCGAGAAGAATTCGGCTTGTTAATATTTAACATTATAATAGAAAACAAATCAATATTACATTATAATACTAGTAACGTTGCACTAAACGAATTGGTTATTGTTAAATTTATAACTTTCAAACCAACAAAAATAAATTACTTTTATAATTTCTTCAAATTAAATACGTCTACAAAATTTTACCTATAAATTAAGCCCTATCAAATTTAAAATTTAAATAATTATTGGTAATCAATCACAAGTGCAATAAAATTTATGTTTAAACTAAATCTTCCAAGAAAGAAAAAGAATCAAAAAGTGGCTACCTACTAATAAGTCTAAATTTTGCAAAGAGACCAGCGCCCAAGTGGCAAAAGTAATCATTAAGTGTTCCACAAAACAATTTTACTTTCCAAAATAAATCTTCTAGTGAAAAATTACTGACGCCTATACAGAACAATTTTAATCACATAATTAACTAAGTGTTCAAACACCCAAACCTATTATAGGTCGATTATATTTAAATATTTAATAAAATACAATAAATAATTTATATTTTGACATTCTGAAGAAATTTATGTCCAGGACCTCTCGTGGTTGTGTCGAAATTAATAGTCAACTATGTTAGATGAGCACCAGCTTTATATAGGTCTAGTTGATGGAAATAAGGAGGGGGCGGGGGGAATCTTCTTACTAAAAGTATAATGCCACGTTGCGAACACGTACTAGCAGTATGTTTTTCTTGTTAACAACCGTCATCATCTTGACACGTCACCTAGACACTTAGGCCGGAACTCTGGTAATTTGGCAGTTAAGATCGCGTGAGGTTTGTCTGTCGGCCGGCTAGGCCAATCAGCGTAGGTCTAGATCACCTCATTAAAGTGACTCGTCGATGTACTTTTCATAGCTTTGTCAGTCTTCACTTCATCACAGAATTCGGTGCGAACTATTTGGTCATAGAACTCGTGCTAAGCCAGAAGATAAAATGATTGTGTAAAGCACATATTTTAGACATAGTAAGGTGTTGTAAATGTTTGATATTGTAGGATGTCTATATGTATTGCTTATTTGGGACGGGTAATAATAATGTAAGATTAGCTAACGATGATAATGTTACATATTTAATGGCTCTCAAATTTCTAAACAAACTGTGCATTTTTTTACTATATAAAAAACATTTATCTCAATAACCATTGCTAAGGGCAGCATCTTGAAACATTATAATACTTTTTTTCCAAGTACAATAATTAAATGTGAAAAATTAACAACTTTGTTTTAAGAGGTGTGTTTTATTTATACAGATTTTAAATTGCTTGATTTTGACATATTGCGCCGTAAAGGAAATAACAAACACGGCCAGAGTTGTAATTTTAACCTAAGTTCAGTCTTAATGACATGCACTAAATACGAGGCATGTTCGGAACGTATCGTTTTCAAATGTGGCTGCAAGAGCGCTTCGACCGTCTCAAGCATTAGCTTATGCCAAGATCACGATCAACTTAACGTTCCCTTAAGGTTAACTTAACGTAACTTAACGTAAAGGTTCTCCTCGTGTTTTTAAATGGAAGTGATCACGATGCAGTTAACTTAACGTTCACTTGCAGTTAACTTAATGCAATAGATGTCCTGGGAGGTCTTTCACGTTAAGTGAACGTTACATGAAGGTTATCACGTGATCTAGCAAGCCAATCATACGAATGACGTCTATAGGGCTATTTAGTAATTCATTTGTTGGTTTTATGACCAAGGTCTACTCCTTGGTTTCAGTCTAGTGATCGGACATTGAAACAAAATAACTAAACTGAAATAGGAAAGCTAAATTTATCCAAAAATGTAATGATAGATATTTTATATCGATAGAAAACAGTAAACATTCACAGATAATCATTTTACAAATAGTACAAATCACAGATCAAAATGCATACTCTAGAATGCAGATGTTTGGCTCGAGCTGTTACGTTAATTTACGTGAATCGTGATCACACATCTCTTTTCTTAAGTTAAGTGAACCTTAAGTAAACTTTACTTTAATTTAAAGTTAAGTTTTGATTCGAAAGTTTAAAATGTTTAAGACAATTGAAGAACCCGCCGACTGTGAAATAAGGTTGTTATACGTTTTTTGAATGCAACAAATGTGAAACCAGCCGATATTCATTGGTAGATTAGTGAAGTTTATGATGAGAATTAAATGAGTAATGGAATGATGGAGAAATGGGTTATACAGTTTAACAAAGGACGTAAAAACTTGCATTATGAATCACGGAGGGGGCAGCCATCTGTCATTAGTGATGATGTGGTGCAGAAAATTGACGAAATTATTTGTGAGAACAGATGGTTTACAATTTTGTCACTTACTTGTGAATTTCCACAAATTTCAAGAACTGTTCTGTATGGAACTGTGTCAGATCATTTAAAATATCGCAAGTTATACTCAAGCTGGGTGCCAAAAATGCTCTCTGAGCTGTACAAAAACAAGTGACTTGAAATTTCTTTGACTTTTCTCACTCGATACAGTGCTTAAGGTGATAATTTTCTAAGCGACAGGAGTGGAGGCACACCATATCTCCGGAATAGCATAATTTCAAGCAAACAATTTTAAACCGGAAGATTATGTGCACCGGTTTTTTAGGACAGAAAGGGAGTTTTATTTGTTGATTTCATGCATTGGGCACAACAATATGATACATTTTATTGTAATACCTTGAAGAAATTGCATCGCGCAACCCAAAACAAAAGGCGAGGCAGGATCAGTCACGATAATGTTTGGTCAAATGCTGCTAATGGAACCCAAGAGCTAATCACGTCATTTGGCTGGGAACAAATGAATCCTCCCATTCTTTTATTTTATATATATATATATATTTATAGATATATATTTGCATGTAATATTGGACTTAGATTAATATGATATATATTTATATGTGATATACTTCTTAATCTAAGTCCAGTATTACACGCAGAAACACATAATATGGCCTATGCATATAATTTTAATCTAAGTCCATTATTACATGCAAACACACCCTATATATATATAAAATTTTAATCTAAATCCAGTATTACATACTAACACACACACAGATATATATATACATATAAATAAAAGAATGGGGTGATTAATTTGTTCCCAATCAAATGACGTGTTGAGCTCTTGGGTTCGACCAGCAGCATGTGGCTGAGCGTTATCGTGAAGTAATACAACACCGATAGATAGATAGATAGATAGATAGATAGATAGATAGATAGATAGATAGATAGATAGATAGATAGATAGATAGATAGATAGATAGATTCAATATTTGTTTCAGGTTTAATAGCAGTATACCAATTTTAATGAAATTTGTAATACGTTTGTCAATAATATATTCCAGGGGTTTATTTCATAAGGATGGTTTACATTACTTGAATATAATTTAGTTTATGTACATTTTATTTGTACAAGCTTTTTTAATATCGCTCTTGAAATCGAATTAAACTAGAGAACAGAACTTATGCGTTTAGGGGATAAAATATCTCTGACGATGAATAATCTCTCATATTTACAAGTCAAGAACAATATAACACGAATAGTAAATAGATTGAATTCTACTAACATAAAATTTTATAAAAGTACATCTAAAAATAAATGAAGTTTTTATAATTACTATCCTACTTGTGTATTTAATAACGGTTCTCTAATCTTAATAGCGAAATGTGAAACAGTCTCTTGTGTGTAAAGGTCTCATTAATCTGGTAACGTAAATCTGACCATGGATGCTTATCTCTTATCCCCTACCCTACCCTCCCCCTCACACACACAAACACGTAGATATGTCACGAGGGTATTAAGCCCACACAGCCTTCAAAGTAAAATTATGCCTGGAGTTTGTCATCTCATCAAGAGATGACCTCCAATCCCCTCCAACCCTCTAACATGTTGAAAGCACATTTACATTACATTTCATTACTCCAAAGGTTAAAACAATCTGGTAACGTTACCGATGAGGGACAGGAGCGGAGTCAAACCGGGAAAGGGGTGTCCTAGAATGGTTATACGCAATTTAAATTACAGAATAATTTATCACCCTGTGTGCTTTTGATCCTTTTTTTCCCCCTCCTCTCAATTCACTGAAGAGTAGCCTTTACATCCGTATGATGTAACTTGATCCGTTCGATGTGTTGCTTCCCACGTGATCAAGTTAATTCTGTGAAAATAAAAGTGTAATGCTCGCAGTAAAATAAAACATTAAACTATAATATATACAGGGTGGGGCCGAAACAATTAGTCGATTAGTTACTTGAAATTTAACACTTTAATTGAAAAGTTACTAACTAAATAAAAGCAAACTTACTTACTAGGCTATACGTCTTCACTTTTGGAAGATAATGTCAATCAGGTGAGCTTCACCGGACGTCAGACAAACCTTAGCACGCTGCCCATCACTTTCCTAAGCATAAATCGTCTAATTGTTTCCGACCTTTCTCTGTATACACGAAAAAAAAACTATGGCGTGAGTCCACAAGCGAGTTATACCGACCGAGCGGCCGCTGCGTTTTGGCGAAGATAGTGCCAAATTTTTAGGATAGAAGTTGGGTGTCATATAGTCAGCAAAACCAATCCTCCGGCTGTTAATCTCAGTTTCTAAACCGGAGCTTCCACTGCTTTATTCAAGTATCTTTTCATTTGTCCTCACGAGACTGAGTTTGACCCCGTTTCAGACCCACTGTTTTACAGAAAAATTCTGGAAGCGCCAGGGATCGAACTCGGGACCTCTAGATCTCTATTTATACAAAACGAAGTTATATTTTGTTGATACTCATAGCTCATAATCCATAGAACGGGCCTTTTTAAAAAAAACGGCATTTGCCATTTCAGAACTGGGACCAATTGCGACCCAGGTTATCAAGACTAAGAGCCAATTAAGACCGGTTCCAACAATAGGTTGTGGCAGTGAGAAATAAAAAATAATTTTTTTTTACAAAGTGGTTCATATACTTTAAAATAAATTTATCTTTATTTATGTTATGTCAACATATAGAAATAAAAAGTTGTAGTTATGAAATGTTAGGGATCGCAAGCACATGGTACAAAGTCCCTTGGACGGTAGGTCACCATTCACACCTTCCGTCAGTTCATCGGTCGCAGTTGCTTTCCAACCTAAAAACAAAAAAATTATTTCTACAATAATCTTTGATAATATCTCACTATTTTACTAGTTTTATTTGGTAGGTGTTGATATATCCATCAAAAGTGACCGTGGCAGGTAGCATGACTTGACGTAGGAAAACTTGAGAGTTGGTCTAGTAACTTTCCTATCTATCGGCTTCCTATGATAACTGGAGAGCACATTTTAATGAAAAGCAAAAATTTTTAGTTAAATTATTTCTAGTTTTACATAATTATACAGATTTTGCTTTTCTTATGTTTACCGGCCGCTTGGACTACACATTTTGATACTACTTTTATAAGTTAGTTTCATTGTTTAGATAAATGTGTAAGGCAAGTGAATATTTAATTTAATTTTATCATACAAGGTTTATTTAGCGGCTTAATCTATAGGTTAGAAGTTAGAAGGTGAGAAAATGTACCCCCATTAGCGTGAAGCGAGGATGGGAAATCCTCACTCGCAAATATAATTTAGAAAACTACAGTACTACCAATATAATGTACTTTGCCGAAATTTGAACTCGAAATTCCCGTCATTGACGAACCAGTCTATTGTGATCTTGGCATATTAGTGGCTAAAGAGGCTAAATAGACAGAGACTTGCTTCGGTGGCCGCAAGGTCTAAGGCGTCACTTTCACAATAGACTAGACTCCCGATGACAGGGAGATCAGGGTTCGAATCTCATTTGGGTGTACTGAGGGTGATTTTCCCTAAATGGCTCCCTCCACGCAAACATTTCCTTTAAATTCAACGTTCCTGATCCCTAAAACACTAGCGAAATTAGTAAGCTACATAAGTAAACTGAACACGTAGGAAGACTCCGTGCTAATATATATATAAACACAGAGGAGCTTGTAAAGTTAGTGTTATTATATCAGATTTAGAAATAAAAACTGTAACCGGTAAAATGTTATAGCTGGTTTCTACCTATTTGATAGTATGAACGTGTAAAATATATTGTAAAAAAACTAATTTTAGAGGGATGTTCAATCATAGTTGACGAGATAGAAATATGTACACAATACAACCAAAAAATTATTTAATCAACTCGAAACTTAATTTAATTGGTTTGGTATTCATTTATAATTAATCTAGTATACAAATTACACCCAAATTGGTGTCCAAGTGCTCTAAGAGACTCGCATTGTAATGGATAACAGATTGTTTTCACCTGTAATATTAGGCCTGTGTTATTAAAATATAAATATAAGTATAAAAATTATAATTAACGTTTATATTTCTATAAACGTCACTTTTCCTAACAAATACAATTCGTTTATAGAATTCTTATTTTTAACAATATATCTCTTAGTAGATCTGGTTGGTAGTAAGGTCAGTCAGTGTCTCTGGCTCTGACCGTGGAAGTCAAGGTTCGATTCAAACCAGCTGCATCAGAGATATATTTATCATCATCACATAATAGTTTCATAAGCTAGAAAAAAAAAATTATTGGACACACAAAATATTTCCCTCATCCATCCAGCATTTAAAATCAAAATTTTTGCCATCGAGACAAAGATCTGTAATTTAAATACCTAAACTTACGTCTACATAATATAAATACACTTTAAATCCAATTAAAACAAAGCTTTTAGATGTATTATATTTTAGTATTTAGTCGTGGCTAAGTATCTGAACAACGATTGTTCGCTTAGCTTGATTCCCTCGTTCCCTACTTACCCAATGATTTGATTTTCTAAGATACCTATAAATAATTGTTTTTAAATTTCTCCATAGTTTGTATTATTGTTAAGTAAATGTCACAAAAAATATTTGCGTGTTACTTCTGTAGCAAAATAATAATAACTTTCATAGAGATGACGAGAATAACTATATGTTATTGTTTTTACTAAAAGTTGGCAAATATTTTATTATAATATAAGGAACGTACTTAGATGCATCTAAGTACGTTCCTTATATTATAATTTCATATTTCTCCTTACTACAACTATAATGAGTAATACTCAAATATTTTATTCCAAAATCTTCTTCTTGAATCAACAACCCAAATTTTGGTTTGATGTGATTTATATCCAGCCATCTGTAGCTGAGCATGCACTCAGCCTTTAGGCTGGTTAGTGCTGCCTACACCATCTGGTATATATCCCATATACTAAGGAAGTTCAGGAAATGTGATGGTTCCCCGCTGCCTTCCACACTGAATTCGAGCGTGAAAGAGTCTACCAATTTTGCCGGGAAAGGTATTTTAACATACCTTCCAGAGTAAAACCAACATAGGACTAAGAATGTGGGATCGAAAGAAAAGTATCGATACTGTACTAGTATCGATGACAGTAAGCATCGGTATCGAAATTTTAATCTGGAAAAATGTTTTTATCTGGTATTAATAATCTCTTACCCGCTTAGGTGTCCGCGTGGTCTAACGCGCTAATCTCGTGTTAGACTAGACTGCCAAAGACAGAGAAATCGGGGTTCATTCTAGTCGGGTGCATTGAGGTGGTTTTCCCTAAATTGCTCTCCAATCGCCCACTAGGCTATTACGGGTGCATTTCATCTAAATTAAGCCTTCTTAATCCCTAACCCATTAGTGTAATTAGTACATATGCGTATAACCTGGACAGGTAGTAAGATGTTGTGTTACAAAAAAATCTCAACTTTTGCATCATCATTGTATTTTCATTTTTATTCAAACATTGAGAACTATATGGTTTCTAATACTTTAAAACAAATTTTACAAGATGATTTTTCGCTATCCAACATCTTTTTTTAAAAAGTACCGCGTCTTACTAACCGTTCGGGTTATACGCTTAAATACTAATTACACTCATGGGTTAGAAATTGGGAAAGTTGAAATTAGAGGAAGTTAACCTGCATTTACTTGGAGGGAGAGTGGAAAACCATTTAGGATAAACCACCCTCAGCTCACCCGACTGAGATTTGAACCTCGATCTCCCCACCCTCGTCAGTCTAGCTCAACACAAAACTAGCACGTTAGCTAATTACGCCACCGATGCGGGTTCCAACTTCTTAAAAAGACTTTCATAATTTAATTTTGGGAGGTGCTATTTTTAAACTACATTCATCCTTTATGTACTCTATCAAGATAGATTATTAACTATTGACATACAATAGAAGAATGGCGCCATGTCTCAGAGTTTGAGTGCGGTATGTAAGAACGTATAGTGAATGCTTAGTGGACCGATAGTGTGGTCCCGAGCACCTATGATGGAAATTATGATTATGCTAGTGTAGACAAAGCATCCACTTAGTCAAGTTCTTGCATATAGTCCTGAATGCTGGAGTTGCCTCTTGCTTGTCATGCAGAAAGTGAGTGAAGATTGAGAAATAGTGTAATTTGTTCTTCTTCTACAAACCACCCTAGTAAACATTTAATCTCAGCATGGGCCATGAGTGAAGAAAGCAAAAAATGTGTTTCTTTCAAAACCAATTCGTGTGAATACTAATATCAGTAAAAGTATCGGAAAAAGTATCGAGTAAAAATATACTAGAATAGAAAGGAAAATACCGATATTAGTAAAGTATCGATACTTTTTTCACATCCCTACATAGAACCGATGGCTTTACTTCTCCTTCGAAGGAAGTTGTGATGAGGGTTTTTATCACTCAAGAAAAATCCGTTGACCTCGGCTGGATTTGAACCCAAGATAATTGATGAGCACTTTACCCCAGGACCACC
>CABFWO010000678.1:0-16018 GCA_902155825.1 Timema genevievae | reverse complement strand
GGGGAGACCAACAAGAACGCCTCTTGTTTTCAAACTATTGTCTCTTGTTTCCACAAGTCTTTCCTCTTTGGTGTCTTCCTCTTCCCGTTCGTAGGGCTATTTGTTACGAACTAAACCAGGCTTAAGGCAAGGGAACTTTTTGTCAAACAAGCGCCTCGTTACCATTATCTTACGTCTCACTTTATTGAAACATAAGACACATCAACGCACATAAATGTATTCAAATAAATAGGATAGGCTTATAACAATTCTTTATCATAAGATTTTTTTTCAAATAATTAAAGTCTGGTGTCCATTTTGGAACCACACCCCAATATTTATAAAACATTTTTGTGCTTTTAATTGCAGGACATTTTACTACCTGTCTGCTCTATCAGAATTTAAATTCGTGAATGGCATAAGGATGAGAAAGATAGATTTTGAGAAAATGTACCCACATTCGCGTGGATGGAAAGTGTTAAATCATTTAGTAAAAATCACTCTTAGTAGACTACAACCAAATGTGATTCAAATCCTGGCCTTGTAGTCACCTGCAATCCAAACTAAACGAGCTTGACGTTTAGTCCGCGTGTCCACTGAGGCAGGCTTTAACTACAATTAACTCTTTAAAATCCACGTTGGTGGTGGTCAAATGCTCCAAGGCGTCACTTTCTGCCAATTATAAAGAGATCGAGGTTCGAATCTCAGTTGGGTTTACTGAGGTTGTTTTTTTCCTGTATGGTTTTACAATCTTCCTCCACGCAAATTTGGGTACATTTACTATAAATTCAAACTTACCTAACACATTAGCGAATTAAGTAGATATTTGTACAGCCCGAAACGAGTAGGGAGACGCGGAGACAAAAAAAAACCTCTTTAAATAAAAGGTGAATTATTGAAACAGATTTGAAAATTTTATTCGTTGTTTTTGTTGTTGTTGTTATTATTATTATTATTATTATTATTATTATTATTATTATTATTATTATTAGCACCGCGTCTTACTAACCGTTCGGGTTATACGCACTTACGCTAATGTGTAATGGTAGGGTGATTGTGAGATGAAATGGAGGACCTACAGTTTAACGTGGAATCCGAACCACGGTGGAGGCCTGGTATTATTCGTTGTTACTTAAGCTGATTTTAAATTTCATAATCTAAATTAATCTTTTCCAAATCTCCCATCTTTGAAAGCTCTATTTTAGATGTTCTGCTGTGAAGAACACACATTTAGGTGTTATGAATACATTTAACATGCAATAACATTTAGAGCTGTCATCCGCTTAGGTGGCCACGTGATCTAACACGCTACTCTCGTGCTAGACTAGACTACCGAAGACCGGGAGATCGGAGTTCGAATCTCAGTTGGATATCCTGAGGGTGGTGTTTCCTCAATGGTTTTACATTTACCCTTCACGTAATTGCGGGTACACTTCCTTTATAATATTCCTAGTCCCTAAAACCAATAATGAAATTAGTACATAAACGTATAGCCAGAACGAGTAATAAGACGCGGTGCTAAAAATATAGCGAGAACTGTTTCGTAAGTAGGCACATAGACAATAGTTGGATCCTTGGGGTCTGGATTCACGTCTCCACTCTCTTTAAATTCATATTATTTGATTACAATTAAAACAAAGTAGGGTTTTTTTAATCAGAAAGAAAAATATTCTAAATGGTAAACTATTATCTATTTTAATTGTCTGTCATATCACGAATCATAGAGCATGATTGAGTGCAACCCTCTGGAATTCCTGGAATGCAATCTTGTATTATAAATGTATTTGTTAGTATGAAACGCGCATCCTTTATAAACAAATTTGATGAGCTATCACTTTAAACAAAAGAAGTTCGAATGCGTAGTACCATGTCTTTCTACTTTGTGGTTTTATTTTATTTAGTTTTTTTGCACCACGTCTTACCACTCGTCCGGGATATCCACATTTAATTACAATAATAGATAGGTCTAATGAGTGAGAAAGATATAATTTAGAAGAAATGTATCAGTATTTGCGTAGAAAAATACACATCTCTTGAGAAAACATCTACAAACAAATAAAAATCAGTACACTCGGTGGGTATTCAAAGCCCAACCTTCCCGTCATTTGAAACTAGACTAGATGAGCTTGACGTTTGGTCCGCGCACCTACTAACGTAGGGATTATATGTTGTGTTTTTTTAATCCATACGGTTTTTAAACTAAAAACACAGTAGGTTAACGGCTTTATCTAAGGATTAGAGTAGAGGAAGATTGTTTTTTAAAAGAAAACTCTCCTTCATCAACCTGTAATGCAGATTGGTAAACAAAAGTTATGCTCTAAATACATATTTTGAAATAAAAACTGTGCATTCAACCAAGATTCGGACGCCTACCTCACCATCCTACCTTCTATTTCAAGCCTGAAACACTCTTCAGATACTGACATGTGAGGGATTCTCCTCTTAAAATACCGACTGGGTCCAAATTTCGTCCTTGATTGGATAAATAGCAGGCAGGCTTAGAACAAATTACGCTTGTGTTAAGCGCCTCTACCGTCATAATTAATTATCAACAGTGAACTAGTTTTAAATGTTTTCTCAACACGGACTATATGTCTTCATCCCATTTGAATATGATAATTGATTGTTTCTCTTCTTCAAAATATATTTCAAATGACTGGTACAATTTATCAAAACCAACTAATGATGACGATGTGCTGCTGGCTGTAACGTTGACACACACATAATGAAACTGATGAGCTTAATTGCTTATCGGCACGATATTACCTTTATAAGGATACTTGGGGCTTTGTTTCCTACTCGTTGGGAGCTACCCTCCCCACCATCCTATCGTGATTGTCACCTACTTCATGGTGAGGGCTAAAAACAAAAAGGTGAACATGCTGACAAAGCTTTGGGAAGGGGGGGTTGTATGATCGGTGGTGAGGTGAGCTTAGAATACTCAATGTAGCATTAAATACTAAATAATAAATGGCCCTCACAACTGTACCATTAAGCACACAGTCTAATTTAAATGTTATAACCATCTGGTGTGTTATAATCTATAATTAGTGATTCAATGATTTCAAATCATTACGGTTCACGAGCTAAAAGGGGTAAAACTTTGTATTTTATTATTTTCCCTTACCATTGTCAAGATAAATTAATTACTATATGGGGCTGAAATGTAGTATTACTATACATGCAGCTGAGCTGTACACAATGAAATATTTATAATAATATTAATACTAATACTATAAATATTTCATTAAAAATTTATAATATTTATATTATTATTATTATTATTATTATTATTATTATTATTATTATTAGGCCTAATATTAATACTATGAATATTAATATTTGTTAATAATATTAATATTTCATTGAAATTGATATATTAATAACATTATAAATATATCATTATCTACACCACATATGAATGTCTATTTATAGCTTATAATTATAGACTTTTTTAAATTGTGCAATAAAATGTTGATGGTCAAATTACCTTAACAAATTAACAACAGCCAGCCTGTATAACTGTGGCTGTTGCTGTTGTCAATTGTGATTTTCTTTGTAATTCGGATTTTTTTAGTTATAAATATTACCCATTTAGGTTAACTAGATATTAAAAATAATTGTCAGTAATTTTCCTTAAAATGCACAATGTGCTGACAACAATAGAAATTATGTGCGCATGTCACACATGTATGTATATATTGGATATTTATTTATTTTTGGTACAAATTTATAAAAAAAATTTGTAAATCTAATCATGCTTTTTTTTTAAACATGGTTTCAAATAATCAAGTCTGGGGAAATCAGTGCATGCCTCACAACTATCGTAAATGATATAGGTTATTTTTCCTTTTTTATGAACAGATTCTGTGGGTTTTTTTCATTGTTCACGAATCCACAATCCTACAACAGCAACGCGTACCTTGTATTTATCAAAGACAGCCGCTCGTGTGCTTTGTCAGCAGTGAACATGTTAAATCTATATATTAAAACGGGAAGCGATTACTTTCGACAATGATTCCCAAAGTTCTATCCAACCGTTATTCATGATTTTTCAAAAAAAAAAAAAAGGAGGGGGGAATCAAGGATATTCCCCAAAATTTTTAATTTAAAAAAATATTAATAGAGGAGAGTATTTAATTTGGTATTAAAATCCTACTTGCATTGATTGAATTTCTGCGTATAGCCTGAACAGTTATTAATACGCGGTGATGAACAAACAATTGAATTTCCAATTTACATTCTTAAAATTTAAATGCCAATTGAATATTTTGTTGCAAAGTTGACACACGATGCATCAACGGGTCGCTTATTTAATTTATTTCAGGTCGTTAATAGGTCAGTATATCAGATCACACTAATGGAATTAAAAACACATAATATTACCGTGCACCTCCTAATTATAATGTACTATTAACTGCATTGGTGGACATGTCGACAATACGTCAGGCTAGTATATTTTGTTACGCCAATGATGAGGAGGTTGAGGCTCTAATTCCGGCCGGGTGTACTGAGGGTCGTTTTTCATAATCGGTTTCCCACTTTTCCTACACACAAATTCGGGTATATTTCCTTTAAAATTATACTTACATTAGTACCTGACCCGTTAATTAGTTTTATTTTAGAAAATACAACATTTTCATTTGCTGATAAAATTGATAGCATTTATTTTATTGATGCTATTTTATGGTAATGATAATATATATTTAAAGTGACAGCTACAGATAGCATGATTTGACGAATAAATAAATAAATACGTGGAATTAGATCTAAAAACGTGTTTATCTGACACCTGCTTCACTGGTAGAATAGTTTAAGGCGTCACTTTCATAATAAACTGGATTGTTGATGACGGGGAGAACGGGGTTCGAATCTTGGTCGAGTGTACTGAGGATATAGTTTTTGGGTGATTTCCACTTTCTGGCCACATAGATGTGGGTACACTTCCCCTGAATTCAGCTTCCTTCATCCCTTCCTTATATATCAGTGTACCAATGCATTTGAAGCCTAGACGCGTTGCTACAAAAAAATTAGATATTAGATAAGGTTTTTCAAATGAAAATTGAACTGTAACTGACAACATGTGTAGGATTGTCACAATTTTATTTTTACATTGATTGTATGGATTTGCAGATTATCAAAAATAAGTTTACATTTTTATAGACAAAAGTTTTAAGTACTGTACATAGGAATAAAATGTATTATATATATATATATATATATATATCAAGTTCTAAGACTTGTAATTGATAGTTAAAACCAGATAATTTGATCTTAATGAGGTGGTATGTAATCGTTACGCAGCCCAATGTTTCAAGGTAGGTGAGACATGTATTCAAATCAGCTTACTTAGTTCTATTGTTCAGTTTTTACTATATAAATAAGGTGTAAAACTTGCCTTTTCACACGGTGGCCCGATGGTGTATGCTCTAACTATTGGCTACCGAGAAATTGGGTGCTCTTATTACACGGGGCAACTTGTTGCATGCAACCAGTTGATGAAAATGTTAAGAAGCATTGGTTTAAATGAAAGCCATTACAAGAGGAAACCTCGATTGCATGGTCGGCAATTATTTGCAGACAGTTTCCATACAGTGAAATTGCACGGTCAGCTTTTAGCTGTCCGCACTCGATCTGGGGCATTGTATTATTATTATTATTATTATTATTATTATTATTATTATTATTATTATTATTATTATTAGCAGCACCAAGTCTTACTACCCGCTCGGGTTGTACGCACTTACGCTAATGTGTAATGGTAGGGGGATTGTGAGATGAAATGGAGGACCTACATTTAACGTGGAATCTGAACCACGGTGGAGGCCTGGCACTCCTCACATTCACAAGTTGTGATTAATTCACGTCTTGTCAGAGGTGAAGGAAGGGTTTGGCAATCAGACAAATCTGTGCCGGGAGCAAGGATTGAACCCCGGACCCCTATCACAGAAGTCCGACACCTTACCCCTAGACCGCCAGGTCACCGGCATTATTTTAAACGTAGCCTATTACACTCTGCAACTGATTGCGTGCGCAACTGCAACTTCTGGTGGGATACTCCTTCTCATTTGAGTGTCGGTTCCTCTTTTATATTGGTCAGCAATTCATCAAATGATGGTTTAGACATGCAAAATTAATTTTTTTTAAAAGTGTTACTGTCCACAGATCCTCAAATGACGTATAGTACAGACCCTTCCTTATCCAGTCTTGAAGATAGCATCGTATATACATATATCTTTCTTGGCCTGCGTCTTATCTTTATTATAAGCAAGGCAAGAAGAAATATTTGCTCATTCCTTGACGCCATTTTCTCGATATGACGCTCACCAATGGTTGCAGCAACTAGTTGCACGCAACATGTTTCCTCGTGTAATAGGGCCTTAAGTGACTTATGTGACTGGATGGCTACCCCCGAGAGTATGGGGTTATTCTGATGGAATGAGTAGGACGTGGGAGGAGAAGGATTGTGAATTACAAGGCAGTGTACAAAGAGTTATATTTAATCAAGTTAAAATACTATTCTACGATACAATAGGTACATCAGACAGACCGAGATGAACGAGGGAGCGTGTGTGAACCTCAAGGACCCCACACGGTGGCCTAAGGGGCCCCGGTACGACCCTAAGCGGCGAAGCCGCTAGACAATGATTTTTTTAGCCCTCCTTAGACTCGTTGGTTATCGAATACTCATCATCACATTCAATCTGGGACTTGCAGATTTTAGTTTATACAATAAGAGAACAAGGTCCAAGGTCGTACGCGCTGGTTCAAGAAAGGATGTAACATAACGCCAGGAAATGGATGAACATCTTACTAGAAACAGCTTATAAAACAGTGCATTTCAAAGGTCTAATTTTTAAATATTTTAGTTAAATGTCCCGAATTTACAAATATTTTAGTGTTTTAGTATTTCCAAACCAAAATTTCCTATATTTTCCCTTTTATTTTACTGACAAAAAAAATTCCCTCATTTTGACAGATTACACCAGTCTTTTAGGTGCGTGGAAAGCTTAATGTATATCATAAACTCCTTAAATTTAATGTATCAATAAAATAAATCGTGTATAGTTTGTTTTTGTCAACAATAAATATTAAGCACCATGTCCCGTTAGTGTGATTTATTTTCATCAAGAGCGATCGAAAAGAGTCAAACTTAACGTGACTGGAGTCTATTTTTTTTTTTAGCATCGTGTATTACTACCCGTTCTTGTTATACGCTTAAGTACTAATTACGCTGGTTGATTAGTAATCGGGAAGGTTGAATGTAAAGGAAGTGAACCCGCATTTGCGTGGAGGGAGAGTGGAAAATCATTTAGGACAAACCACCCCAAGTTCACCTGACCAAGATTCGAACCTCGATCTCCCCGTCGTCGGCAGTTTGGCTCTATACGAAACTAGCGCGTTAGCCAACTACGCCACCGAGGCGTGTTGTCTCTATTTGTATTTCCAAAGTTCAATTTAAGCTTTCTACACACTCAAAGGGACGCACTTAAATTGGTATATCTTACTTAAAAACAAAACAAGCTTTAAATTGATTGGCTCTAGAATTTTTTTAATTTATATATTAGCTTTGTCTGCACAAGAGTACGCGCCACATAATGTTCCCTACTAATGACTACAATGTCAATAATTACACTTTTTAATAGGCTTAGCTTGTTTGACATCACTCTGATTGTGATGCGGTGGTAAACAATGGAAAACAAGGTTGCTTTGATAAACGCTACGTCAGCCGATTTAAAATGTCAAATAACACGCATCGGTGGACACGTGTACTATGTCAAGGTTTGCTGGATACAGATCAGGGGCTCGAAAATCCCGGTCGGATTTACTGAGGGTTGCTTTACTTAAATGGTTCTCCACTCTCCCTGCTCGTAAATACGTATACATTTCCTCTAAAATACTACCTTCTTCATCTTTACCTCATTAGTGTAAATATGTGGATAGTCTGAACCGATAGTAAATCGTGTACACCCAAATAAAATAAATCACTCTAAAAAAAAATATGCCCCGAATATTACTCACACAGCACAAGCGTCAAGATTTGTGCCACCTACAGTCCAATTTCATAGGAAGGGCCGTATATAACAGCTAGAAAAGCTACTATATCTACTTACTAGTATTCATACGTCAAGTCATGTGATATGCAGCTGTCACTTTAAATATAGATATATTAATAATGATCCTTGCTTATAAAATAACCCTTTTTTTTTAGCATCACATGTTACTTACTACCCGTCCAAGTTAGACGAATTTATAATTACACTGAGGAGTTAGGGAAGATTAAGGTAGATTTTAAAGTAAATGTAGCCACATTTGATTTGAGGAAGAGTATAAAAACACCTATAAAATAACACCCTTATAGCACCCGACCAAAATTCAAACCCCGAACTCCCATCATCCGAAAGACAGACCAGACTAGCTTAAAGTTTATCCTGCGTGCCAGCCGATGAGTGTATAGTATTTCCTTATTATTTATTACACCTCTCAGTTGTTAACTTTAAATTAGGAGCGTTTCATAAAACCAAAACACATCAACCTCCTTTTTCGCAGATAATAATAATTGTTACTCACTATTATGCTATGAAACTATAATTTCTCCTCTTCTTATGCATCAAATAAATCTTATGGTGGTATTTATTACTTTTTTGAGATTAGTGTAGTAAGAAATTAATTTTTATTATAATAGGTATTCAAAATTATAGTTTGGTAGGAGTAAACATCAGTTTCGATTAAGTGTGGTAGTGGTAGAGTTTACGTCTTAAATTAAATAAGGTTTTATTTATCTTTGATTTTTTTTAAGTGCACATTTGAAAATAGTAAACCTACTAAAACCAAATATAGCTCAGGTTGTTCAATCACCTCACGATTTATGTTTTATGGTATGGGATAGTAAAAAAATATAGAAGTGTCACCGCGCTTTACTATATTAAACTTATTTTTCCTTAATAATTTTTTATTTGAAAAGGTTTTTTTTTCTAACAAAGCTTTAAAGGTTTCTTGCGCGTATATAAGTTTCACAAAATACATTCAACATGTTTAGAATCGGAGTGTTTCATTTTGTTGCCTCTTATAATATGAAAAATAAAGTTTAAAAAACGTCATTTATACGTCAAAATCTAATCTTCTTACTAATAAAAACACTCAATATTTATTAACTCACTCACCTGTTATAATTTGATTCCTCACCATTGGAAATTTTATCCTCTAATTTAGTGTTTTTTAACTGCTGAAAATAAAAAATTGTTAAATATGTTTTATAAACGTATATTTCAACCAGTAACTACATTAAACTATAATTCAAATCAAGTCTATATTAATTTAATGATATGAACGAAGCAACAGAGATGTTTATCTTTCATCTTGGTAACATTTCTCTAAGATAATTACTACAAAGTACTAGAGTTTCATGTAATTACTTTTAATTGCATTAGAGAATCTTGCGGTTATTATTATTATTTATTTTTCGTGTAGAAGGGATAAGTTAGGAAAACAGTATAATTTGATAGCTTACAGAAATTATTAAAGGTATTTAAAAACAATCATACATTAATTCATGTGATCTACAGCTGTTACTTTTGATAAATATTATAAATTACTATAAAATCACATTAATAATAAAATTGTATAATATATTATTTCCCCTTGCTAATTACTCCAATAACACTTCAGACATATTCAAACAGTTTGTCAGAATAATATTTCTAATATTATTGGAGAGTTTAACAATCAACTGACATATTTTTACTTTCTAATATCAAGAGAAAGTGTTGAAGTCGTGAAGATTTTCGATCTCGAGATTATGAAGAATCTTTACGTCTTATGTGAGTCCTAATCCAAATAAATGGTACGACACAATCGCACAAACTCTTTTATATTGTGTATTATAGCTTAGAAAAAAAGCTTCAAAAAAAATGTTTTTAGTAAACCACTCTTAAATAGGCTATCTTTAAAAAAAATAAACCAACACATCATAATGTAGATCACGACAAAAACTGTGTAGTTATAAACTTTAAACCAAATTACTTAAATATGTTTAGCAAATATATTTTCAAAAATATAATTTTGTAAACCACCCTTTAATTATTTATAATTTGCAAAAATAAAAACATTATTATTTATCATGAAAAACTGTTCCCAAATATCCATTATTTTCTATAATTTGTTGCAAGTAAACTACCCTTTAATTAATTTATTTTACAAAAATAAATATACATTATTCATTATCACATAAAATTGTGCCCCGGTATCTATTTTTAATCAAATCGGTAAAGATATTTTCAAAAATATTCAAAATTTACTAAAACCAATAATAGTAAATTAGTATTCAATAAACAAAGTATACAGTGCTATTTGGGAAATCTACAGCTTCCTAAATATTAAATCCAAACAAAATTACTTTAGCAATTTTTAAAATAGTACATTTAAAAAAAAAATTATCATCAGCAAATCACCCTTAAACAAATGTCCACCCAAAAAACCATAATGGAGTGTTATTTGTCATAGTAAACACTCCCAATAGACCAATTTGTATGTAACCAACTCACTAAAAGCATTTTTTAAATATTTCTCAACTTTTTAAAGAAATCCATCCTTTGTAAACGACCCCTAAACGAGTTTTTACTTTTAAAAAAATACAGTGAAATTTGTCTTGAAAAACACTGCTCATATAATCATTCAAAACCAAATCGTTAGTGCCATTATAAACATTTTCAAGTTTTTTAAATGTATTCACTCGGAGCATGTAATTCCATTCTTTTAATATCCGATGATGTCAAAACGCCGAAACATGTAGTCAAATTGTCAAATCAAGACCACAGTGTCCTACAGTAGTCATCTTATAAAATAAGGAGACGGGATCAACTAAAACTTATAAGGAATGAGTAACCTTTATTTCAATTAATTAAATTTTACCATTTTAAACTTAATATTTAAATATCTCCAAAACTGAAAAATATATTATTATTATTATTATTATTATTATTATTATTATTATTATCATCCTGGCTCGTTTAAAATAAAATGTTCCTTTAAAATTGTTGTGAATATTACATTTCATTTAATGTTTAAGCATCTTGTAATTTTATTACTTAGAATTTCATTTACTTTGTGTTCATCTAAATTAAACTTCATACTCCATATTTTTTAAATGTTGCATTCTTATTTTATTTATCTATTTCAATAAATTATTTTCACATTTCAACTTTTGTCCTATGTAACTTAACTCTAAAAGAACTTAGTCATATTTAGACAAATGTAACACTTACCTGGTTGCAAATAACAACTATACATTTAAATCTTTTGTAAACATGTGTTTTTAAATTCAGATTAATCAACTTTAGATTTTCACAAATAATTATATCCTTGCAAGTTATTGGTTAATTTATACTTTTATTCATCAATTCAATTATGACCACATAATTCTAAATGTATGTAATATAAACTTAATATTATCCTTTTTATGCTCTATTACCTCAATAAAATTGTTATATAATACTAATATTATATTTTTTTTGCTATTTAACGTGGAACAAATTTACAAATTTCAAGTTACTCGAATATAATATCTAAGTTTTATTTCCTTACTATCAATCTTATAACTCTCCTTACCAACAAATCACTATGAATATTATTAAAATGTAGTAGCCTATTTTCACTACTTTTATGGTGGGAGGGATTATCCTCCCTCCCCTTTAAGTTGCATGGAAGTCCATGAAAACAGGAGGAGCTTTACAAAGGAAATTAGAAAATTAAATAAGAATAAAATTCGCTAAAGCCAAAAAGGTTAGGTTAAGATAGGTTTGGTAGAAACCATAATTATATGGATAAACCTTGGTGACCTGGTGATCTAGGGGTAAGGTGTCAGACTTCTGTGCTGGGGGCCCGGTATTCAATCCTCAGTTCCGGCACAGATTTATCTGATTGCCAAACCCTTCCTTCACCTCTGACAAGACGTGTATTAATCACAACTTGTGAATGTGTGGAATGACAGGCCTCCACCGTGGTTCGGATCCCACGTTATGTACCGTGGCTACAAACTATCATCACCACCAACCCCCGCCACCTTAAAAGAGTGTATACACACCTACCCCATTTTACGAGGAGGTCAGCGCCTAACAGAACACTGCTTATTGTTCGAGTTTGGCAAGAAAACAAGAATGAAGTCACGAAGTGGCATGTAACCCCTGTTTGCTTGTACGGTATCCCCGAGTTCAAGACGCTGCGCAGGCGCTAAAGCTTGGGGAAAGGAGCGAGAAGTGCTATCACGTGTGTCTCCCTCTCCCCTCCCACCTCCACCCTCATGGTCATCCTACGACGCTGTGCGCAGGCGTCGATGAGAGGGCCATTTCCGACTTCATTGGTCATTTGATATCTCCCTACCAGCCTTCCACGCTGTTCAAAGTGAGATATAAGCTAGTACCCAGAATGGAACTTTACTCTTGGATGCTAATAGGAATTAGGGACTTACCAACATTTAAGTGGTCGTTATTTTGGAGAAGACTTTTTTTTACAATTTTTTATTTGAAAACATGGCAACAACTAAACTCATTCTAAATTATTTAGGTCTTAAATTTGATTCTTAAATTTGATTATGTTTCGACATATTTATTTATTTTTACTTAATTAAATTTATTTTTGATTTAGAATTTGTTTTGGATACTGACATAATATGGTCTTAAACATTTTGATCATAGTTCAGATGATTTATTCCCAAGATAAATTATTTAATTTAAACTACGTGCGCTCTCGTGCACTTTAAATCTATGCCATATACTTACAGTTGTAGTGAGTCCAATAGTAACTAATAATGTTTGGTATCATATTTTCAAGCTTAATGCTATTGGGGAATACATTAGATGTTTCTAGTAAGTTAGGGGTTAATTGTAAACTTAGTAAATAGGTTAGAAAAGAAATAAGTATTTTTCATGTCTAAATTTCCCCCGACTCACGGGTCTTAGATGAGAATAGTGATGTTTCTAATAAACATTACATCCAGGTGTATAGCTACGAGCACAACTCTACTAGTTGTTTTATAAATACGGATAGGTGATATGTATAGACTTTTAAGACAAACTTAATATCATGTATTTATAGTTATATTTTGAACGGCTTAGCCATAATGTGTAGATGATAGGTTTTATCTATGTTTACAATATAATTTACGTATTGTTCAATATAATCAACTCTGTTGAATTTGGAAGTGGTAATGTTTCTTGACGATGAATATTCTCTAATTGCTTTGAACGCTTTAATTTAATAGTTTTTGTATACTTAAGTAAATATAGTGCTTCCTGATAAGTATTATTGAATTATCTACTATTTTTCATTGTCCGAAATCTATAAATAGTATATTGTTTACCTTTTGAATCTTATTATATACTCTGACAATAAAACGGCCTTCAGGCCAATGTTAATTTCATGTAATTCGTTATGCATTTACACTAAGCAAAATCCTAACTCCCTCAACGTCAATAGTCGAATACACTATTTAATTTAAAGTTAAGATAGCTAGGTCTGGATACTTGGACTTGGCATAGTTGAGTGTAGGTCAAATAAAGATCCCTGGTGATCTGTTTTTTTTATTCTTTGTCTTGCAACCCCTACACAACGGGGTTAGTTAAACTGTAGGTCCTCCATTTGATCTCACAATCACCCTACCATTACACATTAGCGTAAGGGCGTATAACCCGAACGGGTAGTAAGACGCGGTGCTAAAAATAATAATAGTAATAATAATAATAGTAATGATGATAATAGTAATAGTAATGATAATAATAATATTTTGTTTTAAATAAATGTTTATAATATCAATAGTTTCTGAGCTAAAAGCCTATATATATATATATTTTCGCTTGTTAAAATGAAACTGTTATATTCTGATGGACACATATCTACTTCTTTTCCAAGTGGTGTTGTAACAGTGTATGCTATTTGATTTATGCTCTTTGGTGAAATGTGATGCTCTTCTAATTTTGTCTTAACCTCTCGAAGAGAGATGTATTGAGATTGTAAAAAAGTCACACATTAGATTTTGATAAATGTTAACGTTTCATGAACCCATTTAAACGAAAAGTGGTTTTCGCGATGCCGTTCGTCTGTCTGTATTTCGGACTAGAGCCGCACCATGCTACTTTTCGGGCTAAAACTTGGTATCTATGGTTTTAATAAACGTCCACCCAGTATTTTTTTGTAATTAGATATCTAACCCTAAAATTAAGAGTAGTTTATCGAAGTGCAAAAAAAAAGATAAAATAGATTGTCTCAAAATCCACTGTAGCGATTTTTATTAAATTTTGAACCTAAGGATTGCTTAACACTACAAACAAAATCGCAAATCTTATTTTCCCATGAAAGTGAATTTAAGGGCACTTTATAAAAGTAAAAATTTCCTTATTTTTATCAAATATCTGCATCATTTGAGATACGAAAGAACTGATCATTGTAAAGCTGTAACACCATTTAAATTAATAATATATTAGTCTGGAAAGTATTTTTATAAAACCAATAAATTTATGAGCTATAAACAAACATATACTTTTTTTATGGAATACCAAGAAATATTTTATTGATTGTTATGTTCTTTGGTGGACAAAGATGCTAAATTTTTCTCGGTGTTTCTGTAACAGTGTATATTATTACATCTGCGCTCTTTGGAGTGTTTCAGCAACAGTGTATATTATTTTGTTTAACATATTTTATGAGTTTTTGGTAAATGTCTCTATTTTAAGATTAAAGAGAGAGAAAATCTGTGCAGTGCACCTTACCATATTTTAAAAACACCAAGTGATTAATGTCTTAAAGAGGTAGTTACACTTTTTAATATGTATTTCAATTTTGGCCAGGTGCATTGAGGATGTTTTTCCTCCTCTTTCTCTACGCTATTGTGGTGAAATTTTTATGAGCTACACTCCCTTAGTTACCCCTTGGTGTAAGTATTTAATAACCATCGCGTTGGACGTACAAACTAAATCTAAAATATTTATCTTCTAATTAGTTCATCTTACAAACGGATCACTTGATCTAAAATAGAGGGATGGGGGAGAAAATCTTAGAATAAATGTATAGAGAAGAAAAGCTGGGAAAACCTTAGTGTTGGAAACCACCCCTTACAAGCCCCACCGGGTTTTAAACCCCAACCTTCTCGTAAGTGGTCACCAAGCTCAATGTGACTCTTGAACATTCTACCACGTGGCCACTGGTGGAGATTGGGTGTATCTCATATAAGAAGTGGCAGTTCGTGAGGTGGGGTAGTTGAGGTGGGTCATTACGTCACTAAACACGTTATATGAACCCTCTCATTCATTTACTATTCATTCGAGCAAAGGCACACACTGCTCAAATTATAAAGGAACAGTTTGAAGATAAGAGAGCCGCACCGGGGAACACGAGGTCTAAGTGTCAGGCTCATTTAGTCCAGTGACTCTTATTGAAGATAGGAGAGCCGCACCGGGGAACACAAGGTCTAAGTGTCAGGCTCGTTTATTCTGGTGACGGTGAGGTCAGGGTTCAAACTCCGGATGACTGGACTTAAGGTGGTATTTCCTAGATGCCACCTCAAGCTCCCTCCATGAGAATGAGGATAGATTTCCTCTTAGTTCTACCTTCCTCATCTTTATCACATTAGTGTAGTTAATGTATATGTATATTACCAGAATGAGGAATGAACTACAGCTACTATTTTAACTACTATTTTAAGATTAAAGAGAGAGAAAATCTATGCAGTGCACCCTACCATTTCAAACCCGTTTCAGTGGCCGCATAGTCTAAGGCGCTATTCTCACAATAGACTATAATGTTTAAGATGGGTAGATAGGGGTTCGGTCCTGGTCGAGTGCACTGAGGGTGGTTTTATTTCCTAAATAGTTTTCTATTCTCCCTCCATGCAAATGCTAGTGCACTTCTTCTAAGTTAAAAGTCCTAATCCATAACACCTTAGTGTAATTAACACATAAGCGTGTAATCCCTAAGTAGATTACAGGGATTCAAATAAAAAAGATGAATCTTTGAATGAGTAGGTGAGATAGAAGTGCATACAAAAGAA